>CM070567.1:11025747-11300620 GCA_036346405.1 Phyllostachys edulis | reverse complement strand
TAGCTATCATTAAGAAGCTGCGAGACAGAAAACAAATTGTACCTTAGCTTGTCCACAAGAGCGACGTCCTTCAGGATGAATTTGTTATTCACCCTAATCGATCACGTTCCTTCAATCCGCCCTTGTGTATCATCTCCAAAGGTGATGAAGTCATCACCAGTCGACCGCGTGAAGGAGGTGAACCATTTTGAATCTCCGGTCATGTGGTGTGAATAAATGAGTCGATTTAACCACGTGTTCTTCCCCCTTCCACGGCGATCCTGAAAATCAAGGCACAAAAGATCGATGTGTCTCAATACTGGGGTTAGTTAAACATGACTTAGGAACCCAGTACTGAGATACACATCTGCGAGTAGTATACAAAGTAGAATTGCTATCCTTGATTCTACTTGAGGTTCTATTATGAGCAATAGTTACACGAACATGAGAAGCATCCTGTCTAGGAACATGATGATGATGAGCATGTGAAACAAATCGTAGTCCAAGTTTCTTCTTTTTTCTAAATGACCATGTCTCATAAAAGCTCTAAGTTGATCAGATGAAATTCTAGCAAGATTTTTCTTAGCATTTTTCAACCTACGCCAACAGAACTCAAGCAAATGTCCATCCTTCTTGCAATAGGTGCAATGGTACTTGGTACCACTGTGAGAAGCACAGTTTGGCTGAAAAGATGGTTGGGCAAAACCTACAGATTTGAAAATGGTTTTTGCAGGTTGGGTTTTGAATTCAACTAAGTAATTTTCCAAGACTTGAATGACATTGAGCTTGGACTTGTCCTTGGCAAAGTTGTATCCTAACCCTTGCTTCTTATAAGGAGTTTTAGACTTATCAAGAATCATGCTTAACTGTTTCTTACCATTAGAGAATTTTTCTAATGTATCCTCAAGATAAGCATTCTCTTTTCCAAGATTAACACATGATTCACAAGTTTTGGCCTTAATGGCTCTAGCATGTTTCTCCTTAAGAAAAGCAACTTCAAGCTTAAAGGCTTCACATGAAACACAAGAAGCAGAATCAAATTTGTCCTTATGCTTGGCAAACTCAGCTCTAACTGCTTCTATTATGTCTTTTACTTCATGTTCACATTCTAAGCAGAAAGAGCAAAAGCTAGACTCAGCCTTATCAGAAACAACCAACTTGCTAGATTCTAAACATTTTTCACAAGGAGCAGTTTTAACTTCAATTAGCTCAGTTCTAGCATTCTCTAGTTGGTGCAAGGCAACATCATGAGCAGTTTGCAATTTAGCAAAATCAGAGTGTAAAGCATGGCAGGATGAACATTCATCAGCATCAAGACTCTTAGCATTTATAAGTTCTAATGTCAGATTATCAACTTGTGACTCTAGATCCTTATTCCTCACCATGGTGAACTCTAAAGCCTTATCCTGACTAAGCAGTTGCTCAAAGATGGTATCACATCTAGCAGAGAGAACATCATAGGATGGAGGTACCTCATCGTTGTCATCGGCGTCGACGGAGTCGGCCATGAAGCACATGTCGGTGAAGTCCTTTGCCTTCCCTTTCTTCTTGTCTTGAGGGAGCTCCTCCTCTTTGTCCTCCTCGCTCCTGGAGTCCACATCGCTCATGGATTGTTCTCCAAAAGTGGCAAAAACCCGGTGAGCGGCCTTCATGAGCTTGGCAGCATCAAACTTGGACTTATTCCCCTTAGGCTTCTTCCAGACAGCCTTCTCATCCTTGTTGTTGCCCTTTCCTTTTAGCTTAGGGCAGTTCGTCCAGATATGATAAAGCTCTCCACACTTATAGCACGTCACAAGGCCACCTCTCTTCTTGTTTATCATATTGTTATAGGCCCGTGTGAATTTTTTGGCTAAGAGAGCCAAATCAGCCTCAGGAATACTCTCAAGTTCCTCTTCATGGATTGCAGATAAACAAGCATGAGAAAATCCAGAAGAAGACTCAGAAGAACCATCAGAAGTTCTTTTAAGAGGATCAGCCACCAAAACTATGTTCTCCTTCTTAGGAAGACTACCTCTCTTGATCTCATGAGTCTTGAGCTTGCTATAGAGCAGCTTCAAAGAGAGACTAGAGAGATCGATGTTCTCCTCAATGGTAGTAGCCTTCATCTCCCACTCCTTGGTGTTAATTGCAGCCAAGAGGTGGGTGGCATTCTCAGATTGAGAGTACTCAATGTTTACAGCTCTCATCTGATTAATCACCTTGTTAAAGCGAGTGAATACGTCATCGATGCTCTCACTAGGACACATCTCAAACTTGTTATACTCTCGCTTGAAGATCGTCTAGCGCACTTGCTTAATTTGGGACGATCCCTCGTGGTACGTTTTGAGGGTGTGCCAAATCTCGTGTGCGGTCTCAAGATTACAAATCCTATCATACTCCTGTCTACCAAGCACAGCATATAGAAGATTCTTTGCCTTATGGTTGTTAGCCAAGAGAAATTTCTTTGAAGCCAGAGCAACCTCGGGCAAAACAAGCGGAGCTCGAACAACCTCCCATATAGCTGGTCCTTCGCTCTGAAGGAAGACACGCATGCGATTCTTCCAATAGGCATAGTCGAGCCCATCGAAGATATGCGCTTGGTGGAGTACTTCTCCATCGCCAAGTTCAAAGGTGGGTTAAGATCAAGATTGAACTAACAGGGCTCTAATATCACTTGTTGGACCGAAAAGGCGACTAGAGGAGGGTGAATAGAGCACGATCTCTTTTACATTTATTGAATTCAATACTAAATTCACTCCAATATCTATGAAAGCTATGAAGATCAATATACAAGCACGATTGCAAGACTTGTATTGAATCTAATCAAAACCCCGAAGCAAAAAGACCAAAAACAGAAAAACTAAAATCCAAATTAGTTGGGCGGTCTGACCTCTTGCTAGTTGGCGGTCTTACCTTGTAACGTCCCGTTTCTCTTAAGTTCTTGCCTGGTTTTCAAAATAAAAGTAACCATTTGGCTTTATTGAGAATCCAAAGCTTAACCTGATATTTTGAAAATTTAGAGAGTTCAATTGGAATTAATCAAACCTTAACTAAGCTCTTTGTTGGTGTTCCTTGCCGGTTCTGGCTCTCTGTTGTGTCTTTGCTGCCCTTGGGCTGTCGGTCCTCTGAAGCCTCTCTGTGTGCCCCTGGTTTGTCTCTTCTCTTTTAACTTCCTTTGTTGGCTTGAATCTCTTTGAGATCTAGATCTCTCTCTTATCTCCCCCTCTGTTCGGACCTCTCCCGTGCTTCGGGTTTTCCTGTTAAGGACCCAGCTCAGGTTTGTGTTTCAAAACCTCGTTGGTCTCTCCAAAGCCACGCTTGACTTTGCTTCTTTTGGACCTCCCCGTGGACTTCTCCGCGCTCTCTTGGAACCCCTGAGTTCTCTTGGGCGCTCCAGAGTTTCTCTGGACCTCCCAGTGCCCTTTGGGACCTTCCTAGACTTCCTCTTGTCTATTTGAACATCCCTTGTGTTCAAATAGACCTCCTCGTGGCTATTTGGACCTCCCTTTGTCCCTGCAGACCTTTTGTTGTCCTACGGACCTCCTCTGCGTCCTTTAAGACCTCCCCTTGTTGAGATCTGGCCGTTAGGACCTCCTCTTGGAGATCTTAGCCGCACAGACCTCCCCTTGTTGAGATCTGGCCGTTAGGACCTCCTCTTGGAGATCTTAGCCGCATGAGACCTCCCTTGTTGAGATCTCGCCGTTAGGACCTCCTCTTGAGATCTTAGCGCCATTGCACCTCCCCTTGTTGAGATCTCGCCGTTAGGACCCCTCTTGGAGATCTTAGCCGCCGCAGACATCCCCTTGTTGAGATCGGCCATTAGGACCTCCTCTTGGAGATCTTAGCCGCCCAAGTCCTCCCCGTTGAATCTAAAGGTTCGACCTCCTTAGCGCTTGGACCCATCTTTGACTCTCATGGTCGCATCGCTGAGGCTTTGCCTTCATTACCTTAGGACCGTCCGATGTTGTTCGGATGGCCCGATCCTAAGGGCACGTTAGCTTGGTCCGAGCGTCCCTTTCCTCCTAGCCGTCCGATTTAAATCGAGGCGGCCTAGTCTCGTTAGTCCGTTAAGCCGGTCCGAACGGCCCCTTTGTTTTGCGCCATTCGATCTTGATCTTATGGCTCAACTTCTGAGGTAACGTTTGGATGGTCGAACGTTCCTTTCCTTCTGGACCGCTGATTCCAATTGAGCGGCTCTACTTTCTTTAGCGTTTTCCTTTGTTTCGGGACCTCTTCTGGTTGTTTTGCAAAGACCGGCTCCTCGATCCTTCTTTGGTCTTTTGTAAAGACCACCCTCCTAAACAGAATATCCTCATTGGTCGGGACCTCCTCGCACTGCTTGATCTAGACCTTGAGGTCCTCCCTTTGAGATCTTGACCCTTAGACCTCCCTTGTGCAGGTCTGAGTGTTAGGACCTCCTCGTTGTGAGCTTTGAGGACCTCTTGTCCAGGACCTCCTCTCGAGTCCTTGGACCTCCTGTCAGACCTCCCTTCTGAGTGTCTTGGACCTCTTGTCCAGGACCTCCTCTCGAGTCCTTGGACCTCCTGTCCAGAGACCTCCTCTCTGAGTGTCTTGGACCTCTTGCCCAGGACCTCACAGTGGTCTTTAGCGGAGATGACCCTTGCGGTGGGGCCACCTCTTTGACCGATGGTGCACCCTTTGGTAGCCCCACTTGCCAGCCTCTCTCCACCTTGTAATTATTGCTCTTGCCTCGAGAACTCATGCGCATTTAATAGGTGTCGGGTCACATTAAATGCACGGTCACATCCGAGGTACTATTCAATTCTTTTAGGGCAAGCCACGCCCTAGTTGCCTGATTGCCAACACGTCGAAGCTTCCTTGTGGTGCACTCCACCAACTCGGCTATATATAGCTTTGGCGGGCAAGCCTTTGTAACTTTGTTGCTCTTTTCTTCCTTGTCTTCCCCTTTGGTTTCCTTCTTGCATAAGACCTCCCGAGGGGAGCTCGTTGAGGCTGTGCTGAGTTTCTTGGTTTTTCCTTTCTTCTTTGAGTTGGTTTGTGTTCCTTAGAGTCTTTTGAAGTTCTTTGGCTTAGGGTGGTTTTGCTTATTTGGTTTTCTTGTAACGTGTAGATCACGAGTTTGAGGAGATCTTGGACCCACTCTCTCTCTTGAAGGCTCTCCTTTGCTTGACCAAGGCAAGCCATAGACCTCCTTTGATCATTTTGAACCTAGTTTTGCTAATGTATTTCGGTTTTACTTTATCATGCATGGCTATGTTTATAAGAAAATGGTTTGGGCCGTAGTTACTTGCCTACTTGTTGTTATGCCTCCTTCATACTTTGTCCCTAACATGTTGTCATGTTCACCTTGTGAGCCTTAGGGTGGATATTTAGTTGGTGTTCTTTGTTATTTGCCAACATGGGGGTACATGGGTCTTTATAGCTTCGCTTAAGCGTGGTTCGGATGTAGCATGCTTCATCTCTAATAATCTTGACTAATGACTTATGAAATGTGTGGTTGGTGCCACTGTTGAGCAGCTATGGCAGGATGCCTAAGTTGTGTTGACTATGGTGTGAGACCACTTGGTTAAAAATTGTTGTGCCAAGACTGGGTGGTCTTTTGGGATGGGTTAATACAAATTGTTTTGCTGAGGCAAGAAGGCAGGGAGTGAGTAGTGGGTGCTGTGCACACTTGGTTGTGGAAGTCTTGCCTTAGCACAATTAAGGACTTCACTTTGTGTCTGTTGAATGGGCCAAACAGTACAACCACAAGATCATTTTATAGGAATGGTGCAATTTGAATAATTAGCAATGAGATGCTTAGGGCTGTTGTGGTTGGCGTGTGATTAGTTGGCGCAGAGGGCACCCATAACCTGCATGATTTCTAGACCACGAGAGGGATTGCGAAACCTTAGCGGGCAGCCCAAGTCAGTTCAAAGCTTTGTAAAGGCTTTGCGCTCTCTAGGCGCTCACCTTAGGAAGTGAGCAAGGGTGGCCGGAACCCGCCCCGCTTAGCGAGATCGTGGATTGTGGGTAAAGTTGTACACCTCTGAGTGTAAAATCTATTGAATAGCCAAGTCCTTGGTCATGGACATGCTCAATGAAAATGGTGTAAGGGTAGTTGTTTCAAAATTTGTGCCACTAGACACTTCAACGAGATACCTTGGCTCTGCCTCGAAGAGACCTTGGCCGGCTCGGAGAGGGTCGAGGTTGGCTCGGGTGGTGGTCCAGTGGTTCGGACCTCTGGAGTGGGTGCTCTAGAGTGGGTTTTGGGTGAGGACACAGCCCTTGGTGTGACCAGACCTCCCCATTGTTGTTGTGGATGTGAGTTGATGCTCACTCCACATTTTTTCATCAAATATATTATGTACTATTGTTTTTCCTTCTTTGCTCTTTAATCTATTACTATTATTCTTGTCCAAATCGGCTTTGCATAAAACTAACCATCTGACTCTCAATTGGTAAGCCCTTGCATGATTATTATTGCATAATTGTTCTCTGTGACCTGCTGAGTACATTCAAAGTACTCATGGCTTAAGCCTGTGTCAAAGTAGACTATGAAGATGATCAAGTTGAGGCGGTCTGATCTTTTGAGGAGGAGTTCTTGACGACTAAGTGCCTAGGGCGTCCTCCACTCGACAAACTGTGGTGCTTGTTGGATGGTATGCTCGCTTTTGGTGTTGGGGCCTTAGAGCTCATTGTTGCGGTTGTAAGTCCTTCTTTGGTTTTGTAAGCCCTCGAGGCGAGATCTCTTGTTAGCAAGCTTGACCATAAGGTCTTGTTATATAAAGTTTAATTTATGCGCTTCATCTTTGTTTGACCTCGTGGTTGTGATATTAGCTTGTGTTCTTGTGTGAGCTAGCTCTGTCTGTCCCGGACTAGCTCGGATGCAGGCGGGGATCTCCGGGATGTCCCACGGGACTTAACACAGGAGGTCCTGGGACCTCTTGTGATGTACCTGGGGGTGCTACCGAGGGGTTGCTGGTCAAGACCTCCAGGAGGACTTAAAGACCTCCTGGGAGGTCAGTGGTGTGCCAAGACCTCCAGGAGGTCCTGAAGACCTCTTGGGAGGTCCTGGCAGACCTACTCGGGAATGCACCATGCGCGGCTACCACTCCTTTCCGTGGTGGCTCCGCAGCGCAAAAAAAAAAGGTCCTCCCGGACCTCCTGCGGTGCATCACAGGGTGGGACGTCACATACCTCTAGCTAGTTGGCGGTCTGACCTCCAACTAGAAATCGGTCTGACCTCTAGGCCAATGAACAGTAAAATCAGCCCGAACTCAAAATCACAAAAAGGTCTAACTTTTGATCCATGACTCCAAATCTTACCAAACTTGAGACATACCAACTCTAGAATGTCAAGAACCTATTCCAATCAAGGATCGTGAAGATCCAAGCCAAAGTTCCGACCTTTTTTCGTTTGAGTGAAGGTTGCTCCAAAATCGAGTCAAAAGCAAAATATAATCTAGAAACTTGCTCGTGGGTGATTGATGATCAAGATGATCCTAGATGTATTCCCACATGTTACAACAAGCTAGATCTAGGGTAGAAACCAAAGGAAAACTCATGGATCAAAGAAAGCCCCAAAATCACGAAATAGAGAGCAAGAACACGAAGAGGCTCATCTTGTGAAATCTTTCCTTGGATTCATTTGATATGATGTTGGTTTACAACCACTCCATCCAGGAGGACAAAGACTCAACACATGAGCACGAAATCAAATTCAACTCTCTAGAACCCTAACCTCCCACTAATCTCTCCAAACCCTAAAAACACAAACTTGGGTTTCTCAAAAGAAGGGTTAAGGAGGTGCTGGCCAGCACCCTCCTCTATTTATAATGGATGCTAGCTTCTAGAAGAGCAAACCCTAATGGACACCCGTTAAACCCACACACAAACGGGTTTTACTTACGCATGTATTTTAAAGCGCTGTATTCATCTCCTCTTGACCTAAACCGCTTCTCTTTGCACCGTCTTGCGCCACGGGTTAGCAAAAGGTCACCAAGGCGGTATTTAGGTGAAGTTACCAAAATACCCCTTCTCGATCCTTTTCCAAAGACCGAGTCCAATCTTTATGAAGCACTTCCATGCTTCATCACGTGTAGGTTGATCAACACTCTCTTCATGTCGGAAAGTCTCCCATCCGGCCCCACCGAAACCACCATGTCACTTGTAATCGACCCTCGCTTGATCCAACCGTCGCACCAAACCGCCGCGCTCGGTCATCTTTGTTCATTTTCGCCATCTTGAATCCAATCGACTTCACCCAACATCCTCGATCATTTTGAACCTCAACTCTCCAAGCCTAGTCCTGATCATCCTCGCTGTTGACCGTCGTTGACCTCCAAGCAACCTACACAACAATAGAGAGCAAGAACACGAAGAGGCTCATCTTGTGAAATCTTTCCTTGGATTCATTTGATATGATGTTGGTTTACAACCACTCCATCCAGGAGGACAAAGACTCAACACATGAGCACGAAATCAAATTCAACTCTCTAGAACCCTAACCTCCCACTAATCTCTCCAAACCCTAAAAACACAAACTTGGGTTTCTCAAAAGAAGGGTTAAGGAGGTGTCACACAGACCTCCTCTATTTATAATGGATGCTAGCTTCTAGAAGAGCAAACCCTAATGGACACCCGTTAAACCCACACACAAACGGGTTTTACTTACGCATGTATTTTAAAGCGCTGTATTCATCTCCTCTTGACCTAAACCGCTTCTCTTTGCACCGTCTTGCGCCACGGGTTAGCAAAAGGTCACCAAGGCGGTATTTAGGTGAAGTTACCAAAATACCCCTTCTCGATCCTTTTCCAAAGACCGAGTCCAATCTTTATGAAGCACTTCCATGCTTCATCACGTGTAGGTTGATCAACAGCTCTCTTCATGTCGGAAAGTCTCTCCCATCCGGCTCCCACCGAAACCACCATGTCACTTGCACTGACCCTCGCGCTGCTTGATCCAACCCGTCGCACCAAACTGCCCGTTCGGTCATCTTTGTCCATTTTACGCCATCTTGAATCCACTGACTTCACCCAACATCCTCGATCATTTTGAACCTCAACTCTCCAAGCCTAGTCCTGATCATCCTCGCTGTTGACCGTCGTTGACCTCCAAGCAACCTACACAACAATAGAGAGCAAGAACACGAAGAGGCTCATCTTGTGAAATCTTTCCTTGGATTCATTTGATATGATGTTGGTTTACAACCACTCCATCCAGGAGGACAAAGACTCAACACATGAGCACGAAATCAAATTCAACTCTCTAGAACCCTAACCTCCCACTAATCTCTCCAAACCCTAAAAACACAAACTTGGGTTTCTCAAAAGAAGGGTTAAGGAGGTCTGGCAGACACCCTCCTCTATTTATAATGGATGCTAGCTTCTAGAAGAGCAAACCCTAATGGACACCGTTAAACCCACACACAAATGGGTTTTACTTACATACGTATTTTAAAGCGCCAGTATTCATCTCCTCTTGACCTAAACCGCTTCTCTTTGCACCGTCTTGCGCCGCGGGTTAGCAAAAGGTCACCAAGGCGGTATTTAGGTGAAGTTACCAAAATACCCCTTCTCGATCCTTTTCCAAAGACCGAGTCCAATCTTTATGAAGCACTTCCATGCTTCATCACATGTAGGTTGATCAACAGCTCTCTTCATGTCGGAAAGTCTCTCCCATCCGGTTCCCACCGAAACCACCATGTCACTTGCACTGACCCTCGCGCCGCTTGATCCAACCCGTCGCACCAAACTGCCCGTTCGGTCATCCTTGTCCATTTTGCGCCATCTTGAATCCACTAACTTCACCCAACATCCTCGATCATTTTGAACCTCAACTCTCCAAGCCTAGTCCTGATCATCCTCACTGTTGACCGTCGTTGACCTCCAAGCAACCTACACAACAATAGACCAAGAAATCGTTTCCGGGAATAAGTTCTTCGCAACTTGACCCACGTTAGTCAAAACATGTATCATGCAACACATATACACTGAAACCCATAAATATGACCTAACCAAACAATCATCGCCACCGAGTTGGCCGATGAACAAGCCAAAACTGGTCAGACCACCACTTGTTGGCGGTCGATCGCCACACCGACTTAGCCAAATTTTCTCCTGAAATCCAAAACCTCTGGAATTTTCAAGCGAATAGAACTTTTGACTCGAAGCTCCAAAATTATGAGACCAAGTGTAGGAGAATCCCTCTCTTGCCTACATCCTCTATTTTGACCCGGCTTCAAAATCAAAAATCTATTTTTGGCCGATTCAGTCGATTTCAAAGGCAGTCGGCCGCCGCTCAATGGCGGTCAGATCCGCCACTTACTGACAAACAAAATAAACTTTGCCAAAAACACATGATTCGACAAACCTTCAATGCCATTGCCAATTGTATCATCATCCTAAGATCGTGTGTATATCCCCATGATATCCACATCCTTAATTAAACACACACCAATGCAAGACATGTTTAAATTATTAGTAGTAACCAACTAATTAATTGGTGTTAGTTGAGCCCATGCTTTCAAACTACTTAACAACATCTGAAACAGTGCATACTATCTAGCTAGAAGACAAATGATATGTATGTTTGTCGACCCTAACCTTGATACTCACATGGGGAGTTAGATTGTGCATGTATGTTTCATCTAGAACACTATAAAATAATCACGACCCGGTGAGTATGTAGTACTAGGGAGTTGCACGACATCTAAAAGCTGTTTATTACGACTACTCGTTTGGTAACTAATTAACGAGGCCTCAAGAATTAAAATTAATTAATTACGTAACATTAGTTCAACTGCGGCTGATTAAATGCAACTAATAAACTCAAATAGATTTTCCTATGAAAATTTGAGGCGCCTATAATGGGTGCGCTGAAAAATTCCAACTACTTAATGTAACATCCCAGTTTTTAGTTTTTTTTTTGGGGAAATTTTCAAATAAAAAATAACCATTTGATTTTATTAAATTACTAAATCTCAAACTTGAAATTTTAGAAAATAAAAATAATTTAATATGAATGAATCAAATTTAAATTAATCTAAAATTTGGTTTATTTGGATTTTCTTGGGTTTTATTGGCTTTAAAGTCAAAAGGTGTATTTTAAGTAGTTTCTTGAATTTTTGGATTTTATAAATGCTTTTCTATTTTCCTAAAATTTAAAAATAATTTATGTACAAAATTAAAAGCAAAATTTTAGTAATAAATAATTTTATTAAGTTCCAAATGATTCAAGGATTTTCTGTGTATTTTTCTTGAATTTTTTTGACTTTATTTACTATTTTATAGAAGCCTTTTTGGTTTATTGTGTTTTTTGAAAATCGAAAATGTATTTGAAATTCCTATTCATTTTGGACCGAATTTCCCCAGCCCGATTCCTATTTCCCTCTCCCGTGGCCTAGCTTGCGTGGCCCACTCCCTGACTCCCCATGTGCCCGGCCAGCTTTCGCCTCTCACTTTCATGCTCTCGGCAAAGCGGCCCCTGTCTGTCCTCCCTCTCCACCTGTCATCTTCTAGTTGGCGCCCATGCCGAGCCACGTCAAGACGCCTCACCCTTGTCACCTCGCCACTCGCATCAACGCGCATTAAATACCTGCTCCACCCATCCCTTCGACCATGGCCACACCATGGCCCATGCCCCCTTAACACCCATGCTGTGCATGTGAATCCCACCGAGCCCATATCCTCGCCTGGCCCTCCTCCTTACTCTATAAATGGAGTACCAAGAGTCCTTACCCTCCTCTTTGATCCCCATCTCTCCCCTCCCATCCCGCCCTCTCCTCGTCGTGCTTCGTGTTTCGCTGCCACCGGCTAGAGATCACGCCACCGCGTCTAGCGGTGCCATTGAAGCCTCTTCGGCGTCTTCATCTTCACCTTCGGCATCGCAAGCCCGTGGCCTACACTGTGCGTGTCTCCTCGCCACCGGAGCTCCACCGGAGACCAAGCTCTGCCGCAAGCCGCATCTCGCTGCCGCCGGCCACCTCCTTACGTCCCACCATCGAGACCGTGCGCAATAGGTTTCCCTCGCTCCCCTCTCCCCGTTGCTACCCTCACCGTCGCTTGTCGTGGCACGTAGCGCCGATGAGCATCGTCGCCCAAGCCTTCGTCGCGCGTTTTTGCTGACGTGGCGATGACACATCATGCCACCTAGGCACCACGTTACCTTCACGACGGCGTGGCCAGCATCACCGCCTTGACTAAATGCGCTTGGCGAGCCTCCCTATTTCATGAGCTAAGTCTCTGAGTGGGGCCCACTTTTCAGTGGCTCAACTTTTTTCCGTTGAAAAATATTTTGGCTAAAAATCCTTTTCCGGTCGCTGACGTCAGCATGACGCAATAAATTTATTTTCCTTTAGGAAATTAATTCCGAAAATCCTTTTTTCTTCATTTCATGTGATTTTCAACTTCGAGAGCTCGTTCTCTTTCGTTCAAGCTTCGATTTCAGTGATTCAAATTTCTAAAGTCATATAAAATCAAAATCTAGCTATCTATACTAAAATTATTTAATTTGGATTTTATTTGATTTTGCTTCGTTTTCGCGTGTAGATTTCGACGACTACAAGGAACCCAAATTATTAGAAGAACTAGATCCTCAAGCATTTGAGCAAGGCAAGTTACATATTTGATCATATTTGAATCCCATTATTTCAAATTATTTAAATTCCATTTTAAATTATTATTGCATGCTTATTTAAATTCATGTAATTTAAATTTATGTTTTAAATTGTAATTATTCCCAACTCCTTTGTATAAAGAATGTTGTTATTGAGTTAGTCATTCCTTGATACCATAGTTAAGATCTAGTTGGTACATTAGTGTGAATTAGAACATGTTGCAAAACTTTATGCTTAGTCAAAGGTTAGCCCAAAAATGTTTAATTTGGAGGATCTAGCCAAAAGTTCAAATATGATTTAAAATAATATTATGGTATTGTCTTTACCATAGAAATTTATTAAATGATTTGACTTGGTAAATAAAATGAAAATTAATTTGGACTTGGGCGAAATGGATGTTGGATGGTGCACGTTGTTACACGGGACCAAGTCATTTCTATGATCGAGGCTCATGAGTTATTTTGGAAAGTCGTTGAAAGCATCTAGGCCCTAAAAATTGTTTTTTTAGTTAATGACAATATGTGAATATGGGACTAACATGTTTATTGAGTATTTACAAGGTTAAGTCCCAATGGTGAATATGAGAAGTTGGAGATGCATGCTAAAGGATAACATGAAGATCAATATGGTTCAAAGACAAGGTACAAGTAGTCTAGGATCCGTTTTATGTTTACCGGTCTTAAGATAAATGGATAGAAGACCGGATTTTAGGTTAAATACCGTACTATTAAGAGAGCTCATGACTAGTAGCCTGATAGCATGTTCTTATACCATTTGGATCAATATAGGATCATGCATGCACTTAGAATTTGATTTGGAAGCCAACTATGCTTTGTCAAGATAATCGGTAGTACCGACGTTGTGTCGGCGGTACTACAGCTCAGCGGTATGATCGGGATGGTGGTGCGGTACTTCCGCAACCCGGTTGTACCGAAAAATAGTTGGTTGTACGTTATTTCCAGAGTGACAACATTTTGGTTTGGTAGTTCACCCTGTGCGCGGTAGTTCTGGAGTTTCCTCGGCGGTACTACCGCATCGCGGTATGACCGCATTTGTTCAGCGGAACTACCACACCCCGGTGTTACCGAAAAATCAACGGTACATATTTTCCAGAGAGTGCCCTTTTTGGACTCTAAGGTGAAGCGGTAGTATCGCTCGTATTTTTCGCTATGACCGGCCAGCGGAACTACCACATGTTGCATGGCGGTAGTACCGCGCTGAATTTCCCAACGACTATGTCAGAGCAGTTAATGCATCTGTTCTAGCCATTCTGTGCGGTTAGGTGAGGTGCGGTAGTACCGGCCATTGCATGGCGGTACTACCACATTTGCTGAAAAAGTTGGGGTTTCGCCCCTAACGGTCGTATTTGTTTGTGGGAGTATAAATATCCCTCCACCTACTCAAGGATAGATGCTAGACTTCATTTAACATCCTTTGAGCCTTGAGCATCCTCTCTACACCTCCAATACACTTGTGCATTCATTGTGAGGTAGTTGAGCCAAAATTCAAGTGCATTCATTGTAGATTGATCCTTTGCACTTGAGTGTCATCAAGCAAAGATCGTGATTCAATACTCTTGGTGTTTGCCAAACACCTAAACGGCTTAGTGGAGTTAGCACGGTGATCTCTTCAAGAAAATTGTGAAGAGGCCCGGTGTCAATTGTGAGTGTTTCGGTGTTCACCATCTCCGGAGCGGAGGAAGAACAACCACTAGTGATCGAGGGAAGGCTTAATTTGTGGAGCTGGCTTGATTAGTTCAAGCTTCCTCAATGTGGACTAGTGAAGACCGGCAATTCTTCGATACCACGGGAAAAACTCCATTATCTCAATTGTGGTTATTTCTTGTCTTTACTATTTCCGTATTTATAATTTTAGCAATTATCTTGTGTAGAATTGCTTAGCTAGAATTGTATCTAGTTTAGACTTAGTTCATAATTGACTTAATTTGTTAATTAGTCAAAAAGTTTTAAAACCTCCTATTCACCCCCTCTAGTCAGTTATCCTTGATCCTACAAGCGTCCAAGTCAGTTAAGGACCAGTATTCGAGCCGCATCTTGCTAAGCCCCACTGTACTACCATAAATCCTGTGTGGGCAGAACCGGACTAAATAATTTGCAACATTTCGCTATGGTTGTGCCATCCGGTTGTGTGGGTGTATGAGTGACCTGCTTTTATATATTTCCACATGGCGCAAGAGGGAGCTTAAATCTGACGGGTTTCTATCCAAAGGAAGCGAAACCTTAACGATCATAACTACGATTGGAATGACGCATTGTAAAGGCATTGTGATAATCACTTAGTCGTACATCTTGGAGCGTGTCATGTCCGACATTATAAGATGATTACCTCTTGTGGGTAAAGTTGTACAACCTCTGCAGAGTGTCTACGGTCATGGACATGTTGAGCAAAGCCACTCAAAGTTAGAATTTTGTTTTTGATTTCAAAAGGTTTTAACAAATAATTTTGGATAGTTTATCTAATTGAGAAATTGGACGGTTTGCCATGTGATAGGAAGATATCCTTCACCAATTCTTGTATGAAGGTTATCTACTATAAAACCTGTCATTTAAAACTTGATTTTAGCTATAGAATAAACATTTTAGAACTTAGTATGAATATTTAACTCGAAAATGTCACTTTATGCAAATTGAGCCATATAAGCCCTCCTTTGATAAATCATTGCATGCATTATTACATTAATTGGGTGTAACTTGCGAGTATATTCATTTGTACCACTTTGTTTAATAAATTGTTGTTTAGAGAAGACTACTATGTGGATGATGAGAACTTGGGCGACTAGGCTACGCCTCCAGACGATTGCCTATGTCGAATCGTGTGGCCTACATTACTCTTTTGCTTCCGCTGTATTTTACTTATTGGCTTTATGCTCCTTTTGTAACAAACTTGAATCATTATGAATCAATGACGTATTATGGTTGTGCTACCCACTTTTGTTTGATTGTGTACACTAGCTGTTCCTAGACTAGTGTATGAGACACAGAGAATCTGAGACCCTTCGTTCCCGGATTCGACATTTAAGCACGTAGTTAATAAAGAATTCTGAGCAGCGAGAGATAAAAATTACCTGCTAAATTGGCTTCTAATAACGACGGTTAATAACGCTAAAATTTTCCCGAAAATATAATCGACAAAGCAAAAGAGCGAGCGAGAGAGAGAGAGAGAGAGAGAGAGAGAGAGAGAGCGAGCGGCTAAATGAAATCGCTCGCCACTCGCTCTCTAATTTATAGCATTGTAGGAGGAATCCTTTCCCCACATGAGTGAATTGAAATTCGCATGCATGCATTAGACAACGGTGTGACAATGACGAGACATGGAATAAAGTAATGACAACGACCGATGAAAGTGACGGGGAGAGGCCTAGCAGTGGATTGAAGGGGAGAGGCCTGGCCTCCAAACCTTGTGCGAACGGCACATATACTAAAAACCGACGGTTTTTCGTTTCACCGGAGAACTGGACCTGTTTTTTTTTTTTGGCTGGAGGGTACATGGCGGGAGGGAGGGTGCGTCGCGGGAAGGAGGGAGGAGGCGTGGCGCGCCGGGTCTTGGCGACCGCCGCGGTGATCGTCTTGAGGAGGGCAAATGTCGGGAGGGAAGGGCTGGCCGTATAATGATCGTACGGTAAGATGCTATTTTTGCAAATAAGACAACGGCCAAAAACGGCAATAAGAACAAAAACTCGCGGAATGCATCATGTACTCGTGTTTTCATCGATGGCCACCGTTAGAACACGGCATACCGTTTCCCGTCAACACCACAGGAAGGCGGTAACCGGCTATCCACGCCCAACCAAACCCTTCACCTGATCAACATCCATCCGACGCGTAGAGGATCCTGTCCCCCTCAACCTGGATCATTCCACACGTCAGTGACAGTGGGCTCGACTCGTCAGGTGGAGCCCACTACATAGAGCGAAAAGCTCCCTGTCATTAGCCGGACAGCGACAGGGACCCTCCCCCAAAACCCCCTCCCGCTCCCGCACGCTCTCCTCGCCATGCCGCCGCCCGCCGCCGCCGCCGCCGCGACCTCCTTCGCCGCCTCCACTGCTCTCTCCCGCCGCCGCCTCTGCCTACCGCTCCGCGGGACCCCGCCCTCGCCGCGCCGTCACCTCGATGGCCGTGTCCGCCCCAAGTCGTCGGCGGCCGCCTCGTTCCTCGAGCGCCGCGAATCCGAGAGCGCTCTCCACTTCGTCAAGTACCAGGGGCTTGGCAACGACTTCATCATGGTACTTTTTTTTCGAATTTTTTCGAGCTACCACATCGTGTAGTATCCATTTGGGGGTGACATGCTGTTGCGAATTCGTGCAGTCTCTGCTGTTTTAAATGCTGTGTTATCACTATTTTTTTGTTTGGATTTGTAGGTGGACAACAGGGATTCGGCCGTGCCGAAGGTGACGCCGGAGGAGGCCGCAAAGATGTGCGACCGGAACTTTGGCATTGGTGCCGATGGCGTGATCTTCGTCATGCCGGGGGTCAATGGCGCGGACTACACCATGAGGATCTTCAACTCCGACGGCAGCGAGCCGGAGGTGAGCGGACGTTTCATTACAGCACTGACTTCTGAGTCCTGTTGCTCTGTAGGAAATGTTTTATTCAGCATTATGTTTATTATTAGTAGTGATCCCTCTACGCTAAAGGAAATGTGTGTATGGTTGAGCTAAGCTTATGTTAGCACAATGCTAATCACGTGCGACCAGTCTCTGCTGCAAAATTTGTGCTGACATGTTGATGTTTTCCGAGCGTCATCTGCAAAAGGAAACGTGTATCTGTGCAAGTTACCCGGTTTCTTGAAATGTTAGGCACGGGTAAACTATATCCTGCAAATGCACTGCGTGTTAGCTAGTTTTATAGCTCACCTTTGTGTAGATTGGGACATGTACTAGTCTAATCCACAATCAGGATAGATCATAGAGAGGGTCCCAAGCGCTGAGTGCGTTGGTGCTCTATCCAATATGTTGATGATCTAATCCAGAACCATTCATGTTACTTATCCCATACATGCCTCTGTGCATAACATGGGCTGTTTTACGTTTTTACCAAATTGTGAGGTTGATAGACACTTTTTTCTTTGAAAAGGAGCTTGATCATGCTTATTAAGACGTCGCCTAAGCGTCGAGCGACACTTAGGCGGTAAGGCGCTGCCGATGTCGTAAGGCGTCGCCCTCCTTGTGTCGCCCCCGCCTTGCCGCCTCCTCCCCGCGGTTCCTCGTCGCGCGGCTCCTCCTCCTGCTCCCGTCGCTGTCAGCGTGACTCCTCGGCGCCTCCCCACGTGAGGAGGAGGCGGCGGGCGGAGGCGCGGAGGAGGGAGGAGATGGAGAGGAGAGGAGAGGAGGCTGAGAGAATGAGGGGAGGGAGGGAGGTGGCGCGCGATGCGGGCGTGGCTGCTGTGAGGAGGGAGCCGAGGAGGAGGCGGTCTGACGTGAGGAGGATCGAGGCGGCGTGGTCGTGAGGAGGCGGAAGGGCGAAGCAGCGTGGCGTCTTGCATCGCTTCAGCCGGGTGGGGGGAAAAGAGGAGGCGGCGGGTGGCGGGATCTTCTGCGGCTAGAGAATCAGAGCTGCTGCAGCTGTCGGGATCTTTTGCGGCCGCTCTGCACTGTCGCCTTAGGATGTGTAAGGCGTCGCCTCGCCTCGCACCTTAACGCTTAAAGGTGTGAGGGGGTGGGTCATCTCGCCTCACCTCGCCTTACCGCCTTAATAACCATGAGCTTGATAGACTGTAAAACTTCAAAAGTGTTATCATGTTACCAATCCCATCATCTAAAGCAGCACTTTAGTCTATATATTGCACACCATATAAAACAGCTATCTTCCAGGGGAAACTAAAGTTCGCATATTGTTATTCCCTTTAGTTATTCACTTGTTCTGCTTCGTGTTTTTTGTTTGTCTCACCTTATGTCTTTTTTGTTTTGTTTCAGATGTGTGGTAATGGAATTCGTTGCTTTGCTCAGTTTATAGCGGAGCTTGAAAATCTGCAGGAACACATAGGTAACAACTCATGCATGGAGTTTGCAATATCCTTACATGAAGAGTAATAATAGTAAGTTCAACCTGTGGATTTCAGCAGTTTATCATTGAAATGCACAAAAATATAGAGAGTCTTATGTAAATCTGAGTTTAATATTAATGTAGTTAATAATTGGACTGCATCCTGTTCTTTACAGTGGGTGCTAGAAATGCGATGATATAGATGTACCATTCTTTGCATTGGCCCTGAAGTTACATTCTTGTGTTTCAGCTTCAAAATTCATACTGGTGCTGGATTAATCATTCCTGAAATACAAAACGATGGCAAGGTAAATGCCTTTTAGTTTATTTAGTCTTTTTTATTCTTAATTTTGATAGGCATACACCACTGTACTTTGCTTTCACCTGGCTCAATCATGACTCACGAGCAAAAGCAAACTATTTGTTTTTATCTTTAGCTGCCCGCTAAGGTCTGTTCCTTGGTCTGTAACTGATTTCAGGGATGTTTGAAACTTGTGGCAGCTTGCACGCTTCTTGCAATTTGTTATCAACACGAAATTTTATATCATTATAATTGACAAACCGGGCTAAGTTTGCACAATTTCAGTATGTATGCCAGAAGAACCTAGTTATGTCATATAGTAAGCATTCTATAAAGCTGGTTACAATTTGCACAATTTCAGTATGTATGCCAGAAGAACCTAGCTAAGTCATGTGGTAAGCGTTTTGTACTGCTGATTACAATTTGCATGCCAGTAGACCTTATTAAGTCATATATATAGTAAGCATTTCGTACTGTTTGTTACAACCTTACATATTTTCCAAGATTTTGCAATTTTCTTGGATATGTTAAGCTATTGAAATCCCCTGGTTTCTTTCTTGGCTCTAGTATCCTTGAGAGTATTCCCTTCCTATCAAGCTTGAACCATTAATTAACCCATTCTTGTTGAATATGGCTCCCTCCAAGTCTGAATTTATATTGTTGATAGAATCACATAGATTTATCTTGTTTACAGGTAAAGGTTGATATGGGCCAGCCCGTCCTTTCTGGAACAGATGTTCCCACAAAACTGCCATCCACCAAGAATGAAGCTGTTGTTCAAGCTGAATTGGCAATTGATGGGTTAACATGGCATGTAACATGTGTTAGCATGGGCAATCCTCACTGTGTCACATTTGGTGCAAAGGAGTTGAAGGTAGTCGATTTGCATGTTCAAATTCCCTGCGTTTCAATTTTTTTTTTGTTATGCTTACCAAATTTCATCTCTGCATTTTATGAATCCAAATATGCCCAAAAGGTTATTGGAGCAAAGTCCTATCAGTTCATGTGTACCTCCTAATGATCCATTATGGTGATAGCTTGCCTTATCAAAACAATTCAATCTTTTTCACATCTTCATACAAAGTGTGTTTGCTTAGGCCCCAAGGTCTACAGTCTAGATCAATTTCTTGAGTTTTAGTCCTACCATGTCATGTTGTATTTCATACACCAGATTTTTGAAATTTGAACTTGTTAACTATTAAAAGCAGTGAACCAGTGATCTTTGTGATCCGTTTTGTTCATTACCGTTATCACCTAGAATCGTTGCTGTCACTTGCAATAAATTTGTGGCAACATCTATGCTGTATGCAATATATCCGGAGAGCTAGCGAAGTTTTCTTAATGTACTTCAATATGGCTTTGTTATTGTTTATATTGAGGCCATTTGTGCAGATATAGCTAACAAATTTCCCCTAGCAACCCTGACTGTTGGTGGAACTATATTTGCTAAGAACCATGTTTTCATTAGCCTATCTGGGCTGTCCACATAACAGTTGAATCTTGTCTTGGCTGGACCACACAGGTTTTGCATGTTGATGGTTTGAAGCTTAGTGATATTGGCCCTAAATTTGAGCATCATAAAATGTTTCCTGCTCGCACCAACACAGGTAACTCTTAATTAGTTCATTCTTATGCCACTATATGCTCCTATGTATATGTCCTTGCATTTGAGTTTTGGTTAAAAAGTTTTCCTTCTGCAGAATTTGTACAGGTCTTGTCTCGCTCACACCTCAAAATGCGAGTTTGGGAGCGTGGTGCTGGTATAATTGATGTTCTCTTAATCTTCCTTGAGTTTTGTAGGATAATCCTTGTGCTTGAACTTCATAGTGTCTTTTTTCCCTGTATTTATCTTTGTATGTTAAAAAAGTTGCACACTTTTTAGTCCTAGGAGTCAACGTGTGATCATAAGAAAACATTAATCCATAATGTTAATAGCTCCAAGCCTCCAATGAATGTAGAGAGTTTCAGTGAGATATATTTCTTTTCTTTTATCTCCAGGCATTTATCACAAGGACTGGATATAGAAAATAAACTTTATGATTTTGACTGTAGGAGCAACTCTTGCTTGTGGGACTGGTGCTTGTGCAGTTGTTGTTGCAGCTGTTCTTGAGGGCCGAGCTGAGCGGGTTTGTCCTTTCTTTTGTTGTTTGCGTTGTCCATTTTATCTCTACTATTCCTTATGTGTTCCTTTTTGTGTGTGATACAGAAATGTGTAGTGGATTTGCCTGGCGGGCCTTTGGAAATTGAGTGGAGGGAGGATGACAATCATGTTTACATGACTGGTCCTGCAGAGGCTGTCTTCTATGGATCTGTTGTTCACTAGGTCAGTTTGTGTGTAACTTTTTACGAGGGCCTAAGATTTTATAAGATATTGCTCATTATAACTTATAAGTGTATTGTTCAAGTCAGTATACCTTCCATACTATCAGCCGCCCAAAATATAATCTATTTCTTTGTTTTCTTAGGACCTTCTGAATGGCAAGAATGTTTTTTTGTTTACATTATGAGTCTGTTACTATGTTGAAGTTCATGAGTGTTGATTTAATTGAACTGCATATTTCTGTTTTCCTGCCTTGATTAGTTAAAGTTTTGGAAAATGTACTCCTGGACCATGACTAGGAAATATCCCAAGGTAACTAAAAAGGAAAAGGCAAGTCACAGTTTAACAGTTTTACATGACAGCAGTTACGGAGTAAGGAATTACAGGAAAATGACTTTCTGACCTGTAACCTCTGTAAGGAATATACAGTTACAGTAGGGTGTGGGAGGGAGGGAGGAAAGTGAAGATAAGCAGGCAATAGATATGCCTTCCCTCATCTGTTATGAAGGAATAGGATGTTTGTCAGCTTGTCATCAAGGATTTTCTCAGTATACTTGTTTTTGACTTTTTTAAGGGAATGCAGCAAGGGTGAGCCCAACTGTTACTAAATTACTGTCAAAGTGCCTGTGCATTGCAATGGATCACAAATAAAATGCCATAAGTTCTAAACTCTAAAAAAGAAAATAATGTGAGTTTTCCTGTATACATGATGTAAAAAAACAAATATCAAGAATTGAATTATATGTTGCCAATTTATTCTGAGCTACTATATAAAACCTTCTGGTATGTGTTGCCAATTTATTGCAGGCTACAATATAAAACCATTCCAACTATTCAAAAGGAAAACACTTTTCAGTACAGACTTGAAAATAAATATCGTCTACGACAACACCGTATTGTATGAGATCCCAAACAATAGAACAAAGAAGAATGCGAGCTGAGCTCTGTAACCTTCAACTTCAATTTGATCAATGTGAAAATCTCACATAAAAGTCTCCATACAAACAACATGAAAGGTGAAGCTCAGTTGGCTAGTCGAGGGAGGTGGTGGGATGGCCAATGTGGAGCTCAGTATTTGCGTCCCAACAAAGGGTTCTTGCGTTTGACGTCAAGAGTGGTTATTTGCGTTAATATTTTACCAAATTTCGAATTGGTCCCACTTGTCAGATGGACCATCGCCACCAACCTGTTTATAGGAGTAAAGATGTCAAGTATAAAGACAACCTGTTTATGACTATTAAGTTAGGCATATTTTCCATAGTTAACGTGTGGTTAGGATAATGTTATGTTCTTTGATATCTTACTTTATTAGTTTATCGTGTGCAACTGTGCATGCATTTGCATGAATTAATTTTCTCTTTATGCAAATCATAAGCATGCTGCATTGCACGCCCACTGTATACTAGTTAATTGGATTAGAGCGATAGTTGTAATGACATGTGCAAGTTAGTACTTATTTTAAGTGAGATGAAGCACTTTTTTTGTGGCCTACTATTTAACCTAGTATAAACATTTCAGTGTAACTAATCCTTCTTTAAATCATGACGCCATTGCACTATTTTGTCATTCACTAATTAACTTATCCATGCGTGCAAATGCTTATCAATCGTTCTTTTTTATGGAACTTACCAAACATTTTATGCATTTTCATGAACTAATTTTATTTTTATGCAAGTCGTAAGCATGCTGTATTGCATGCCCACTGTATACTTGTTAATTGGATTAATGTGATAGTTGTAATGACATGTGCAAGTTAGTACTTATTTTAAGTGAGATGAAGCTCTTTTTTGTGACCTAACATTTGACCTAGTATAAACTATAAACATTTAATTGTGTAACAAATCCTTCTTTAAAACTTGATGCCATTGCACTATTTTGCCATTAACTAATTAACTTATTCATGCGTGCAGATGCTTACCAAACATTCTTTTTTGTGGAACTTACCAAACATTTTTAGGTACTGGGGACCAAGATGGAAGGGTTTGCCACAACTAGGAGGCTGAGAGATTGATGATAAGGTCCATCAAACCACTGTTCTGGTACCAGTACCGCTCTTTCTGATGTCTTAATTATGGCTGCTTGCTATGGGCAGCATTAGAGGGTTCTTTTTGAAGCATTCTAGTGTTTTTAATCTTTTGTACTCCTTTAGTCTGTCAGGTTTGAACCCTATGTAGGTTATAGATCTCTTCTACCTTTTGTTGTTTCTTTTCTATGGCAATAAGCTGGTGCTGCTATGCATAGCTTGAATATTGTTGTCTACAAGTTTATCTTGATTTACTGCAGAATGGTTGAGTGTGCCTGTTATTTCGTGCGATGATTGCTGTCTATTTCCTGAAAAATTCTATATACTTATGGACTTCTGAGTTCTGGCAGCATGGGTTATTGATCATGGTCAATTGGCAACTGCAACTACTACTTGAGTGTCACATTAAGTGTATGTAGAATTGTTTGGCTTTTGCTCTGACTGACTTAAAGGAACACTTCTTTCATTCCAACTTGAAGGCCGTAAATTTGTGGGTATTTGCAGAATTTTAACATCAATGGATCAGCGTTACTGTCATGTCACCTGTGCCTATCCTGAAGCTACATTTGATTTTCGGGAAAATTGGTTTTGAATACCACTGAAAGATTTCGGTACACTTTAATACCATTGAAAGATGCCACAGTTATGTTTTTTTTACCACTCTGTTAGCATTCTCTACACTTTTGACCTTTCCCTGATTATTTTCCTTATAACTTTTTCCGTAGTTCCCATGTTGCCCTTAGGTTCCAGTAGCACATCATTGCTGGGCATCGATACCCTGCTGATTCGCTCCCCGCCGCCGCCAACAAGCTAAATCTTAGTGCATGTGGTCAGATCACTAGATCAGGCTGCTCCTCTTCCTTGTTGCCTTTTGCTGCTCACGCCGGGCTTGCTTCGCTGCTTGCCCAATCAACACAAAACAGAGCACAGCAAGAAGATGTGCCGCCTGTTCTTCCATGGACAGTTGGACAACATCCTTCTTGCTTCCACTGGCTAAAGTCTTTGTGTAGCACTGCCACCGTCCAGTACTTACAATTCATCAAACTCCCAAGTTTATTGCAGCACTAAGATGTGCAAAAAAAAAAACTTTCCTCCTCGCTGAGGACGATGAAGTCTCTCCAAGCCTGCTGCGGCTTCCTTTGCCATGGCCGCCTCCAAGAGAAGAAAATCCTTTGGGTTGATTAGCTGCTGCAGATAGAGAAGAACTGAATAAGACCTATATGTTTCTTTGGTTCGGAGAGAGGAAGGGGAAGAATAGCGAGAAAGGGGGCATGGAGTCTTGTGAACGGAGGATAGGGTAAAACGGTCTGTCCAAACGGCAAACATGACTTAAGTTAACAGAATGGTAAAAAAACAAACGGGGAGAAAGTTTGGAGGTATTAAAGTGTACCAAGTTCTTTCAGTGGTATATTGCTTAAGTGGTGTTCTTTTGGTGTTATAAAACCAATTTTCCCTTGATTTTCAGTCCTTCTCTAACACTTAACTGACTTAGGTATTATGTTGACTTGTTATTATTCATCCTTTTTACTTGTTATTAGTCATTTTTGACTGGCAAGCAAAGTTACCAGTGAAAATTTCATATCGATGTGCACACAGAATTACTTGGTTTTTGTTGAATCTAGTCGACTCGTTGGCTATTATTTGCAGATTTTCAGGGGAAGGAATAAGTATAACTGTTATATGCCTATCCCCATGATATGTTGGATATTAATTCATGTTTGCTAGTTAACATTTTAAGTATCTCAGGAGCTATCGAGATCGTCTGATCAAATGTTTTCAACTTGAGTGGTTAAAAGTAAGTACCCCGTACCCTGCACATATAAAATGCCTAGCAAGCATGCAAGTCGAACCAACAACTTATACCATTGTGTTTAAAAAAGAGAGAAGAAATGACACCATACAAGTTTGAGGATGTAGTTGTTCTTGTACTCATTGTATGTGTTTTATTTGAAAACAAGGGTGGGAGTTTCTATTTGTTTGCTCCTTGCTGCTGGGAACGCCTGTCCATGTATGATGTATTATGTGGATTTGCCAGAAATGGAAGCCATGTGTGTAGTCTCCCTTGTGTACTACTTAACGTCAGTGATGCATCATATCCTTGCACTTGGATTGTGCTATTTTTTTATTAACCGTGTGATCTTTTAGATTTTCCAGTAACCTCTCTATGGGCAATAAAATCTTGACACTTGTTGCCCTTGGATTCTCTGTTTTAAACTTTCAGTTACAAGATTGACGAAGCATGTTGCTCTCCTACTTGTAGATCCATTACAGAACAATTGAGAAAGACACTGTGATCAGCATTTATCTTGTTGATGAGTCTCTTCACTTCACGACTCTGGTGTTCTTTATCCTGTATTTTTTAAATTTCCTTCATATTGCATGCAATTCATCCATGTGTACATCTCCAGCAACATTTCCTTGAAATATTTTTTTGTCAGACTTACTTTAATCTTTATCATCTTTTGCATTTTTAACTGGCCCTGGTATGTCGGCATTATTAGTTCTCTTTAAAGAACATCGCGCAGAGGAACTAAAAAATAAATCCACAATTCATCCTATCGCCATCAATGCTACCCCAGTTTTTGATTTTCCTGGAGGCACCATGTGGCAGTAATGGTTGGGTCCAGGTGGTTAAGCACTAGGCATTTATTCAATTAAAAGATAACATAAGGTTAATTTGTTGCAGGATCGGTTTCACTAAAGTAGATGTTACAAAATTCTCGAAGCAGGCCACTTATAACCACCTTTTAATTCCCCTATCACAGTGAAGTTTCTTTTTCCCTGCACGCATGACCTGCAAGGCTTGCTAAACTAATAAGTGCAAACCTAGCTTTCATGAAAGAAAAAAAATTGAAGTATAATGCTAATCCTTTTTCTAAAAAAACAAAAATAATAAAAGACAGTCCACTCACTATTTTGTTAACCGGTCATCTCCTTGCAGGCTATAGAGCTTGATAATTCTTTAGCAATATGCAAGGGTGTACTGGTTGCTAGGTAGAAGGTAGTCACTGTTAGATCAAGGAGAGATGATTTTGCTATTTACATGCATCTTATTCATTATTGAATATATATATATATATATATATATATATAGAGAGAGACTAATATGTACAAGACTCATAACACCTCCCTTCAAACTCAAGGTGCATTAGGAGGATCTGATGCACTGAGTTTGAGTAGATGAAGTCGATGCTGTTTTCGAGTCTGAGTCTTAGTGAAGAAATCCGCAACTTGAAGCTATGAGGGTACAAAGCGGAGGTCGATGGTTGATTTGTTGACAATGAGGCCATGTGAATGATGCATCAACACTAATGTGCTTTGTCAACTCGTGCTTGACCGGATCACTTGCAATCTGAATGACACTTGTATTGTCACAAAACAAAGGTGTAGGGTTATCACAAAGAACACCAAGATAGTCAAAAGCCATTGAAGCCAAACAATCTCTGAGGTGGTAGCGGCAAGGGCTCGAAGCTCAACCTCTGCACTAGAGCATGACACCGCATTCTGCTTCTTGGACTTCCAGGCAATGAGCAAAGTGCCAAGAGAGATGTAGTAGTCAGTGATAGATCAACGATCAACATGATCACTTGTCCAAGTGGAGTCAGAGTAAGCGTGGAGCTAGACTTGACTCGAACTGACATATAACAGACGTCTGGACTTAGTCACTCTCAAGTATCTTAGCACACGAAGAATATGACCATAGTGGACTAAGGTGGGAACATTGACAAACTGGCTGAGCACATGAACATCATGAGCAATGTCTGGCCTGGTGATAGTGAGGTAAACAAGGCTTCTAACGACCTAACGATAGCGGGGAAGGATCTATTAGTGGTCACTCTCTGTAGGACGAAGCTGCAGGTGGAGCTCCATGGGTGTGGCAGCATTGCGAGTATCAGTCATGCCAGAGCTAGCAAGTAGATCTTGAACGTAGCGATGCTGAGAAAGATAGTAGCTAGCGCCCTCAGAATGAACCTTAATCCCTAGAAAATAGCTCAATGATCCCAAATCTAGCATCATAAACTGTTCATTCAATTTCTTCTTGACAAAAGCCACATAGTCCATGTCATCTCCTGTGATCAACATATCATCTACATATAGCTGAAGCAAAGTACGACCCTACTGAGAAGTAGGAATAAATAAGGTATGGTCATGCTCACTTGAGTGAAATCAGCAACTCGAATCACATAACAGAAATGTTCGAACCAAGCACGAGCCTGCTTGAGACCATATGGAGCATGCCTAAGATGACAAACATAGCCTGTAGAGCCTCAACACCTAGGAGTGGCTGCATATAGACCTCATGTAGATCACCACGGAGAAAGACATTCTTGACATCCATCTAAGATATAGTCCATGAGCATACCGCTGCAACAGCAATAAAAGTACAGACTGTAGTCATATGAGCAACTAGAACAAAAGTCTCATCATAATCTCGACCATAAGTCTGTTGAAAACCTCCTGCAACAAGACAAGCCTTGTATTGCTCCACTGAACCATCTGACTTGTTCTTTACTTTGTACACCTACTTGCAAGTTATAGGTGTTTGGAATAAAGTATCTTGTATATTCCAATGGGCCAAAGGCCAATATATAACATGTACAAGGTTGGACAATAGCGAATAACACCCTACACAATATACATATCTAACACCCCCCTCAAACTCATGGTGGATCAACAACACTGAGTTTGGAGAGGTAGAAGCTATGTTGAGCTCGAGTCTGTGTCTTGGTGAAGAAATATGCTAACTGAAGCTCCGAAGGCACATACTGAAGAGCAATAACTTGGTCTTGCACCTGTGATCGCATGTACGAAGCATCCACTCCAATGTGCTTGGTAAGCTCATGCTTCACGGGATCTCGAGCAATGCTGATCGCACAAATACTATCTGATAAGAGCGGAGTCGGTGCAAAAACAGAAACATCGAAATCCGCAAGAAGCCACCGAAGCCAGGTGATCTCAGCTATCAACAATGCCATGGCTCTCAACCCAGCCTCAGCGCTCGAACGAGAAACCACAATCTGCTTCTTAGTCTTCCAGGCAATCAAGGAGGAACTAAGAAAAACACAATAGGTAGAAAGAGACCGGCGATCAGAATGATCTCTAGCTTAGGTTGTATCAGAGTACGTCTGAAGCTGTAAAGAACTGGAGCGAGGAAAGAAAAGACATCGAGTGATGGTTCCACGAAGATATCGGAGAACACGAAGAAGGTGGTATAGTGGAGGGTGAGTGGGAGCGAGAGAAAGCAGACTCGGGATGTGGCTGGGTGAGACATGTCAGGTCGAGTAATCCCAAGGTAGACGAGGCTCTCGACAATATGGTGGTAGCGAGTGGGATCCTCAAGAAGCTCACCATCAGTAGGCCGAAGGTGAACAACAAGCTCCATAGGAGTATCCACCACGCACTGATAAGTGAGACAAGCGCGAGTAAGGATATCTGAATGTACTTCTCACAGGAGAGATAGTAGCCCTCAAGCATAAGTGATCTCAATCCCAAGGAAGTAACGAAGAGGATCCAAATCAGACATCAAGAACTACTTACTGAGATGCTCCTTCACAAAGGCAATGTACTGAGAGTCATCTCCAGTAATGATCATGCCATCCACATATAGAAGGAGGAGCGTCAGGCCCCAAGGAGAGGTGTGAACAAAGAGAGCATGGTCGTGATCCTTTGGCGGAGAAGTCGGCGTGATGATAGAGGAAAGCAGTTAAACCAAGCACGAGGGCTTGTTTGAGTCCATAGAGAGAACGATGAAGGCGACAAACCATACCATCAGGGACAGAATACCTAGGGGGCCGCTGCATGTAGACCTCACGTAGCTCGCCATTGAGAAAGGCATTCTTAACATCCAACTGAGAGATGGGCCACTGTCGAACAGAGGCTACAACAAGGAGAGTGCGAACAGTGGTCATGTGAGCGACGGGGGCGAAAGTCTCATCGCAGTCATGACCATGCTCCTGCTGAAAACCACGCACCACAAGACGAGCCTTGTAGCGCTCAAGGGAACCATCCGAGCGTGTCTTGATCTTGTACACCCATTTACACGTGATAGGAGTAACACGCGCAGGCAAGGGCACAAGATCCCAAGTGCTAGTACGCTCCAACGCAGCAATCTCCTCAGACATTGCGAGCTGCCACTCAGGGTGAGTGGCGGCCTCATGGTAGGTTGTAGGCTTAGAAAGAGCAGTGGCTGCGAAGCCGTAGCACTCAGGCGGCCTGACAGTGTGACGATCACGAAGATCGTATCTGGGAGGAGAAGGCGGAGCTGGACCCAGCAAAGATGGAGAGGAAGGACGGGGAACAGGGCCCAGCAGAGACGGAGGCTCAAGAGGGGAAGTAGTAGGCTGAGGACGGTGAGAGTAGTGCAAGGGAAAAGGTGGAGCCCCAACAAAAGAGCGGGAAGGAAAATCTGGCGGCGGCGAAACAGGTGGAGTCGGAGGAGAGTGAGGCAGAGTAGATGGAGGATGAAGCGAAATAGTGGTGGAAAGCGGAGTGTCAGGAAAAATCAGAAAGGAGATCGACTCAGCAAGAGAAACTGGGCTGATAGTGGGGGAATGAGGGTAGTAAAATCGGGACTCGTCAAAAGTGATATCTCGAGAAATCCTCATCCTGCGAGCAACAGGGTCATAGCAACGATAACCCTTATCATGCTTATTAAGGCGTCGCTTAGGCGACGCCTAAGCGTCGCCTAAGCGGTAGGTATGTGAGGAGTCAAGCGTCGCCCGCCTTTGCCGTCGCTGTCGCCTTGTTGTCGCCTGTCGCCGTCTTATTGGAGAGCAGATCTGGCGAGGGGAGGAGAGGAAGCCCGTCTGGCACGGATCCGAGCGGGAGTGAGCTCAGGCGACGTCGGGAACAAGGAGGAGGAGGAGCCAGGAGGGAGGAGCCACCGGGAGGAGGCGCCACGGAGGGGATGAAGGGAGGAGGAGGCGCCACGGGAGGGAGAGGAGGAGGGAGGCGCCACGGGAGGGGAGGGAGGAGGGAGGGAGGCGCTTGGGGGGAGGGGAGGAGGGGAGGCGCCACGGAGCAGGGGAGCAAGGAGGAGGCGAGGCGCCACGGAGGAGAAGTGAGATCGAGGGAGAGCGATCCAGGGGTGGGGATTTTAGGGTGAAGGTGTGGGAGGATCTGGGCCGGTTGGGCTGGCCCAACTCCCATGCCTGCCTCATCTTTTTTTCTTTCTTTTATGTTATGTAGTTAGGATCTTCTGTGGTTTGGTTTCTGTGGTTATGCTGTAAGAATACATAGATCCTTGTATTTTTTTCTTATCCTAAGAGATATACCCTTGCGCTTAGGATCGTGGGCGTCGCCTCGCCTCGCGCCTTACCGCTTAAAAGGTGTGAGGGGGGTGGGTCGCCTCGCCTCGCCTTACCGCCTTAATAACCATGACCCTTATGCTCAAGACTGTAGCCAAGGAAATCACACTAAACTGACTGAGCAGTCAGTTTGGTGCGCTCACGAGGTGGAAGAAGGATGAAACAGATATAGCCGAAACTGCAAAGATGACTGTACTCTGGAGCTCGACCAAAGAGACGCTCGATAGGAGTAGAACCCTGAAGAGTAGTGGAAGGCTGCAGGTTGATGAGAAAAGCGGCGAGAGAAACAACCTCGGCCAGTGAGGAGGGAAGAAGAGGCAAGCATGAGAGTGCGGCGGTCTCAAGCAAGTGATGATGCTTATGCAGAGACATCGTTAGAGTGTGAGCACCGGGGCAATCTTGGGAAAGAGTGCCCTGCTCAACGAGGAAGCGATGCAAAGCAGCAAATAGATACTCACTAGTAGAGTCGGCATAGAATACACGAATGGCCAAATCAAACTGAGTGCGAACCATGGTGGCGAACATCTGGTAAATAGAGAGAACCTGACTGTGCTATGACATGAAGTAGATCTAAGTATAACAAGAATAATCATTAATAAAGATCACATAATAGCGATGACCCCCTTTCGAAATGATGGGAGCCGGACCCCAAACATCAGAGTGGACAAGATCAAAAGGACAAGTAGAAATATAATCACTAGAGGGATAGGGGAGCTGCAGCTGTTTGCTAAGCTTGCAACCCATACAATGTAAAGAGGTGTCCCCAGAAACAGACCCAAGAACACCATGACCAACTAAAGACGATAGACGCGAGCCGTAGAGATGACCGAGACGATGGTGCCACTGAGTCAAAGAGGTAGTGGAGGACGTAGCAAAACCAGAAGTAGTGGTAGTGGCTGACTGGCTGGTGGAGACAGTGGAAGGAAGATGAAGCCAGTCAAGCTCCTAGAGACGCTGCGAATCACGGTGCCGAGGGCTAGTATCAAGCAGAGTCCCCGTGTGGCAGTCCTGAACACAACAAGAGTCAGACTCAAGAACAACACGACAGTCGTGATCAGTGATCTGACCAGCCGACATAAGCTGCATGGTAAGCTGAGGAACATGAGAGACCGCAGGAACATGAAAAGAAGAAGTGGAAAGAGTGCCTTGGCCTGCAACAGGAAGAGAGGTACCATCTGCAGTCTGAACAGTGGAAGGTAAATCTGTGGAACGCACAGAAGTATGGTGGGTAGAATCTGGTGTCATGTGAAAAGAAGCACTAGAGTCTAAGATCCACGGAGACAAGATACCTGACGAGGGAGGAGGCGGAGGCAAGGAAGACTGCTGAGAAGCAAGAGCCAGATGAGCAGAACCCGAGGAGTCTGAGGACGAGCCGACACCGAGGTGCTGAAGCAGTGAGGGGAGTTGTTGTGTGGCGTCACTAGAAGAGCCCTGGCAAGAGGCGCCGGCTCCTGAGTGAGGAACCTCTAGAGCCTTTCGGGGGACGTCCACCCTGACGACCCTGGTCCCGCCTCCGCTTGTAGCAATCCTGATACCTATGGCCGTCACGCTGACAATAGGTGCAATGGAGACCCGTAGTAGAAAAAACAACCACTGGAGGAGCTGGGGGAGGGATCACAGTCGCTGTTGAAGAAACCGATGAAGGAGCAGATGCTAAGGCAGACAAGACAAACTGCATCTAAGCCACGCCACGATGACGAGTCTCCTCAGCACGCACACCCGTGAGGGCCTCCACCAAGCTCGGGCGCGGGTGACGAGTCAGGAGCTGAGTACGCACAGTCTCAAACTCAGGCCAGAGACGCGTTAGGAAGTCATAAAGACGGTGTGTCTCCTGGTGAGCGCGGAGCCGCACACAGCAGGGACAGGTCCGGCAGACATCTAGCCCTAGAGAGTCAAGCTGACGCCACACCTCTGACAGCTTCTGGTAGAAGTCATCCATGGTGGCATCGAGCTGATGAGGAGAATGTGCCTGGTGCACAACTGAGAGATACATAGCATCACTCGTCGGCTGATAGTGAGCTCGGAGGCGCTCCCACATAAGCTGTGTCATTGGCAGCTCTGCCACATCCATGGAGATGGTCACGGGCATGCTACCCATGAGGATGGCGGTAGCACGAGCACGAGCCTCGGCCTCCTGCTAGTGCTCATAAGTATGCGACTGATCGGTAGAGCTCTAGGGCCTCCTCCCGTCAAAGATTGGCGCCCCGAGCCGCTTTATCCGCACTCAGAGAGAGCGGCGGCGGCCAAGTGTAGGACGAGGCGGACAGGGCTGCTTGCCAGTGAGATGACCCCAGAGACGCTGGCTGTTGAGGTGGATCCTTAGGTGAACGACCCAGTCCCAGAAGTTTGTCCCATCGAACCGAACTGGGGGGAGCGGAATGGCGAAGGGGCCTTCGGTAGAAGCCATCAGTTTTTTTTTGGGGGTTGGGCTAGCTCACTCTAAACCGAACAGCCCAGGAAAAAAATAAAAGGCCTACACGGCCCGGGGAGAAGGAGCAGCCTAGGAGAAGGAGCATGCACGGGGGAACTTTAGGGTCAAGCGGCGACGTGGTCGAGGAGCTCGGGCGATGGCGTCACGTCGAAGCGGTCTTATTCTTGGCGGACTAGCACCGGTGGCGGCGGCTCGAGAGCTGGCGGTTAGCGAGCAGTACTAAGCGGCGCCGGCGAAATGGCGGCAATGATGTCGGTGGTCGGCGGCGACCGATTTGGTGGTGGTGGACGGACAAGCGGCGGTGGCGAGGCGTCGGGCTCACGTCTGGCGGAGAAGGCACCGGCGTGGATTCGACGCCGGAGGCGACGCTTGGGCCTGCTCGAATGGAGGCGACCTTTTAGGTGGAGGCGCCGCGCGGCTTCGACAATGGCGCCCGGTGGAGAGATCTTCATGTCGGTGGAGTCGATGATGAAAATCCAGCGCGGATCTGGAGGGAGAAAAGAGCAACAGGGCAGCGGCGGCGGCTGGTCAAGAGGTAGGGTTTTCATGGCTAGGGTTTCTATGGCTCTGATACCATGTTTGGAATAAAGTGTCTTGTATATTCCAATGGGCCAAAGGTCAGTACAAGGTTAGACAATAACAAATAATACCTTACATATATATATATATATATATATATATATATATATATATATATATATATCTAACAATAGGAATAGCTCCGGATGGTAGCGGAATAAGATCCCAACTGTATGTACACTCTAATGCTGTAAGCTCCTCAGTCATAGCTAACTGCCACTTAGGCATATTGGATGCCTCCCGATAGGTACTCGGCTCATATATTGCACCTGCACGAGAAAAACTCCATTCCTCTGGTGCCTGAATAGAAAAACGATCACGTAGGGCATACCATGATGTAGTAGAACGATTGTCAAAGTCAGTGGTACTGGCCAGTGGGTCAAGAGGAGGAGAGAAGGACTGAGGATCAGAAGGTTCAAGAGGAATGGAAGTCTGAGGATCTGAAGGAACTCTCTGTCGGTAACTATAGTGAAAGGGAAAAGTAGAGGTGTCAGAAATCGGTGGAGTTGGTGGAGACACACTAGAAGGTAAAACTAATGGAGAAATTGTATCTGGAGAAGGAATGAGAGGCAGACACAAAAAAGAGGTGGAATTTGTGGAGGAGTGATGTGTAGAAGGATGATAAAAAGAAGGGTTCACCCTCATCAAATGTCACATCACGAGAGATGCGAATGCGACGTGCTGAAAGATCATAGCAACAATAGCCCTTATGCTCAGGACTATAACCCAAGAAGACACTCAACCGATTGAGTGTTCAGCTTTGTGCGCTCATGAGGTGCTAGAAGGACATAGCAGACAAGCAAAGACATGAAGATAGCATAGCGAGCAGGTGCTCTGTATAGGACCTCACCAGGACACTTGCCCCGAAACTTGGAAGAGAGCTGACGGTTAATGAGATAGATTGTCGTAGAGACTGCTTCCCTCCAGAAGTGAGGGGACAAAAGAGGAAATGAGAAGAGTACGGGTAGTATCAATGATGTGACGATGCTTGTGCTTAGCAGCACCATTCTGAGCATGAGCACTAGAACATGAGAGCTGAGGAAGAGTACCCTCAGAAGAAAGGAACCGATGAAAGGTACTCTCCTCTAGAGTCAGAACGAAAAGCACGAATGATAGAAGAGAACCGAGTATGAACCATCTGAGCAAAAGACTGATAGATAGAAATCATTGCGAACGGTGTTTCATGAAGTAGATCCAAGTATGTCGAGTGTGATCATCAATGAATATGACATAGTAATTGTGACCACCATTCGAAGCAAATGGAGGACCCTAAACATCCGAATGGACCAAATCAAAGGGACAACCAGATCTAGAAAAGCTGGAGGGATATGGGAGCTGTACTTGCTTTCCAAGTCTACAACCCTTGCACTAAAAATGGGTGTCAACAAAAACAGAACCAAGAACACCTTGATGAATCAAGATAGAGAAGCGTAAGCCACATAAGTGCCCCAAGCGATGATGCCATTGAGGAAAAGACTTGCAAACGGAAGTAGATGCAGAAGGGCAAAGAGTAGATGGACCAACAACAAAGGATAAAGGAATAGGAGCAGGAGCAGTACAGAAATGGAGGATAAAGGGGGACTTAGACGATCAAGAACATAGAGCCCTGTAGAACCCCTCTTACGATGGTCGTATCGATGACAAGTTGACAACACTTGTTCGACGATCTTGCACAAAGCAGGAGCTATCATCAAACCCAACAAAACAGTTTATATCTGCGAGCTGCTCGACAGAGATGAGATTCATGGAGCGCGTAGGGACAGGTGAGACATCTGAGACTGCGAGTTGAGAGGTGGAAAGAGCCCCCTTGGAAAGAGCCCCCTGATGGGTGATTGTGCATGATATTCCATCAGCTGTCTGAATCTTGATACCTTTTACAGCAGGATGACATGATGAAAGCTGAGATGCATCAAATGTCGCATGGAAAGAAGTCTCTGAATGCAACACCCATGGGAGTGAAGCACCGGACACAGGACATAATGGTGCAATAAAACCGGTGAATCCACCGGAAGATGTCTGCAGCTAACACAACTGGGCCTAAAGGTTGCTCATCTGAGCCTGAATCTAACCAAACTGAGTTGCACAAGACTCCAAAGCATTGGTAAGGATAGAAGAAGCAATAGCAGCATCACCTCGATGTTATGAAACATCAGGAAGGCGCCCCTCAGGTGGGGGCTGAGGCTTGTCCTCCCTCCCTGGTTAGAAGGGGATCTTAGGTCCACCAGACACCTCGACGGCCACAACTCCTACAAGCTGGTAGAGATCGACATAGGAGATGGTGGGGATCTCCTTGATGGGCTTGAGCATCTACACCGCGATGTCTAGCCCAGCGTTGGCGCCGTGCGCCTGCTTCGCCGAGTAGTTCTTCACCATGGTTGAGTAGAGGAGGCAGGTACCAGGAGCAAATGGTGGTGCTGCAGCAGAGCAGCCAGAGTGCGAGCCCGGAGTGTGAACACAGAGCCGAAGCAGAGGAGGTAGGCACCGGGAGTAGTCGTCGACGGCCGCGCTGGTAGTAGAGCAACCGTAGTGCGATCACAGAGCTGAAGCAAAGGAGGCAGGAATGCGACGCTGCAGCAGAGCAGCCAAAGTGGGGGTGTCGTGCTGCGCACCGAGTAGAGCACCTAGCGGCGGCTGTAGCAGAGCAGCAGAGTGCCGTCGTCGTGGAGGATGAGGGCGGCAAGGGTGCAGGCGACCTCGGAGGTGATGGGGATGTCATCGTCATGGAGGATGAGGGTGGCAAGGGTGGAGGCAACCTCAGAGGTGATAGGGATGCTGAAGCAAAGGAAGTCCCCAACCCTCTGAGGCAGCAACGGAGCAAAGGACCCAGCCGTAGCGCTGGATCCGGGAGCAGAGCAGAGGCGGCAGAGGACCAAGGCGGTGACGATGATGCCGAAGCAGAGGAGCCGAGGCAAATGGCAACGGCGGTGAGATGAACCACGGGAGAGGGAGAGGAAAGGAGGTAGCACGCCGGTGGCGTCTCACAGCGGCAGTGAGGATGGCGGCGGCTGGACCGGGTCTAGTCCCTAACCCTAGGCTTTGATACCATGTTACATCAAGGAGAGGAGGATTTTGCTATTCAAAACTATGCATCTTATTCATTACTGAGAAGATAAATATAGATAGGATTAGTTGCGCCCCATGGGCCACATGGGCCACATGTAGGGGTGGATATCAAGTCAGGGGCTCGTCTTATCGAGCTTTTTCTGAAATTGACACATTTTTATTTAATATATTTTATTAATAGTTTGAAAGTATTTTTAGAACCGAGCTAACAAGCCGAGCCGAGTCAGAGTGAAATTCAATTTCATTAGAAATCGACTCATTTCAATGTTTAACCAATTAATGAGTGTAATTGGAGCAATTTTAAACCGTGCCAACGAGCTTTTTTTCCACCCCTAGCCACATGGGCCAAGAGAGAGAGACTACTAATATGTACAGGACTCCTAACAGTCACTAGGGCCATGAACGTGCCTCAGCTTTACTTGAACTGTTAATTTCACATTTTGGAATTATGTCATGTGAATAAATCATCTTTGTTTTATCTTTTTTGTTCTTGACATGCATTATTTTTGTGAATTTGCTATTTTCTAATCATGCATTCAGTGAAATGTATCTATCCAGCTCTCTAAGATGTTCATATGCATGACGGATTAGGATTTAAACTTAAAGAAATGCTTCTGAATCTAGAGTTTGGTTTAAGAAACCCTTCTAAATATAGAATTGGAGTCTCTATAAATTGAAAGCTCAGTTTTATTGGAGTTATTGTTTTGCCTTGTTTGCTCTTCCAGAGATCAAATTCTGCGAAGTCTTGCCGTGGTCTTTTGGCCCTTCTTTTGTTGGATGAGACTAGTATTTTACCTTGAGACTTGGTGGCTCCTGAGAGCTATGCCTTTTCCTATTCCAGAACTTGCAAGTTGTGCTATTGAAGAGTAAAATATACCGAGAATGTAAGGTGGGCAGCTCCAAATTTCCAACCGACTTCTCATTGGTTTATAGTTTTTTGATCCAAGACATCAACTAGCCCATCCAGTTGTACAAAGCAATCTTCACTCGTTTACTTGCATTGGTTAACATTTCCAATTGGATCAGCATAATCTTCATCTTGGTAACAACCTTTCTTGACCCTGTTAGAGTAAGCTATTAGAATAGGGATTCTTTTGTATTTCCTTATCTACTTTTTGTATTGCCTTATCTGTATATGACATACACCCCTTGTACTCCTATATATATTACCCATTAAGCCTCTTCAATGCATACACAATATGCATAACATGGTATCAGAGCAAAGGTTATGGTTAGGGTTTACTGTAGCCGCCGCCTAGCCTCTACTCATCCTCCGTTGCCGCTGCCCCCGAGAGGACTAATCTTCGCTCTCGGGGGTAGCCTCCTTCTAGTCGAGGTCGTTACCCCTCGGATTCGCGTCGGACCGAAGCTCCTCTGCCCCGAGCTCTCGTCGCCGTCCAGATTCGATCTGGATCGTGCAGCCGCCCTCCCGAGCCTCCGCCGTCGTTGGATCCTGTCGGATCCGGGCATTACTACCTGAGCTCCTCTGCTCGCGCCGGTCGTGCTCACCCGTTGGGTCTCCCGAGCCGCTCGTCGTCGTCTTGGACCGCCGCCGCCATCCAGATCTGTCCTGGATCAGGCTGCCGTCGTCGTCCAAATCCGTCCTGGATTGGGCCGCCGTCGCCTCGGCTCCCCTGCGACGACTCTGCTCGGCGTCTTCGGTGAAGGAGGAGAGGTACTATACCTGTGTAAGCTCTCCACTCTTGGGGGTGGAACAAGCACACGGCCAGCGTCATCCTCCATGGCCAGGGTCAGCCCAACATCAACGGCTCCCAGTTCTTCATCTGCATTGCGCCCTGCTCATGGCTCGACGGCAAGCATGTCGTCTTCGGCAGGGTCGTCGAGGGCCTCAAAGTTGTAACTGCCATCGAGAATGTCGTCCCCTTTAGTTACTACTGAGGAAGGTAGAAGGAGAGGAGAGGAGGGGATCTGCTGTTGCTTTCGGCATTCTATGCTGAGCTTGCTAGTCGTTGCCCCTCTGCTGGAAGTGCCTACCATTATTTATACATCTGCGTTGGAGAAGGTGTTGCTTGGTTGGTTGGTTGGGCTTTAGTGCTGGAATATATTATTGGTGGGTCTGCTGCTGCTGTCGGTGGAGAGGTTTTGGGCTGCTGATGCACTATTGCTTGATGGTTGGATGAGATGGGTCTTCTGCTGCCAGTATTTGCTGCTAGTTTTCCTTTGTCGTTTTTTTTTTCTTCTTTCGCTGCGTCCATCCAAGTCCGTACCACTATGGCCTTGTTTGTTTAGGCTTTTTCTTTGGCTTAAAAGCAAAAAGCCTAAGCCTAAATAAAGGGGTGTCTTTTTTATTCAGCTTATAAAAAGCTTAAGCCAATTTAAGCCTAAAAGCCATAAGCTATGGGAGGTGCTTTTTTGGCTTTTGTGGAATGGAATAATAGTCTACCACTGAAATTCGTTGAAATTACCCACGAAATACCATTGTATATAGATCCCAATCCTTCCGTTTTTTTGTTGTTCCATCTTCCTCCCCCCGATTCCCTTCGGTTCCCGCACCACGCTGCCACGTCAAATCCCTTCCCCCACCATGTCGCCGCTCCCCTTCCTCTACGCCGCCGCCTCCTCCTCTCCTCCTCCATCTTGCCGCCTCCCTTCTTCTCGCCGCCTCCTCCCTCTCCCAACACCGTCACCTCCGCGAGGAAGACGCCGCCGCCTCCCCTGGCCCACCGCCTCCTCCCGATGACCCCGAGCCGACCCTTCCTCCTTCGACGCCGCCTCCCCCAGTGAGTCTCTGTCTCCTCCCCTAGCACCATTTTACTGCTCCTGTTGGATACATGTTGCACTGGTTCAGTTGGCATAAATACTTTCTGATAAGCTTTCCTCAACCTCTATACCTAGATTTATGAAGAGTCCATACGAATCTTATGAGAAGAATAAAATGCACATAGTTAGTTTATAGTTTCCTCATTGTGAACTCGTAGTGAATGCGATAATATGTTCCTATTACATCAATATATAGTAGAGCTAAACTGGAGATTGAATACAATTGGAGATTGAATGAGCAAGGAATAGGAATGATTCTTCCTAAACTGGAGGAACGAATCCAATTGGAGATTGAATGAGCAAGAATAGCAATGCTCACTGGAGCATTACATCAATATATACTAGCATTAATTTTGCTAGAATGCTCTACTTTGATCTTGAGCAAGATGCAAGCATTACTGGAGCAATGCTCACTGGAATTTGGCGATGTCATCTATATATATCGAGGTTTAACTTTCTTTTTTAGACATTGAAATTTGACTATGCATTACATTAGTAGCAATGCTCCAAAATTATTTGACTATGCTCCAGAATTATTTGACTATGGTTGAGTCTTGAGATCCCTGTATGGCTAAAAGTTTAATATCCAGAAGCTATGTTGTTTATACATCCTTAGCCTGTAACAAGTGTTGTCTCTGACCATTTGTAATGAACAAATTTCAGGGTCATTTAACCGTTTTATGGATTATCAACCATTTTGGCCTAAAGATGGAGGTGGAAGTACCAATCGATTAAAGGACAGTACAGAGTTCAGCAAATGAGAATGCAAGCTCTGGCTTTGGTTGCTGAACATAATGGTCCATAACCAATAGGACAACGTGCAACAGAAAAGAGTGGCCATTCACTCTTGTTTTCTTCTGTATTAATCCCACACGCCTAAAATTTAGTTCACTACTATGACACAGTAATTGTATCTTGCTTTGCTCATCTCGCTGCAATTGTAGGCAACAAACCTTGCCACCATTCGTAGAATCCTTACCTAAAATCTTGCCTTGTAATGAGATTTGCGTTGGTGTCATGTTGATACTTGGAGCGCATGATCTTGTGATTTGAATGTACATGTTGGCCCCAGATTTGCAATGCTGGTAGTTGGTAGTTGGTTGCGGCGGACCGATCTGTGCGTTATACTCCGGTCTTCTTAGATATACATCTCCGATAGATATTGAGATTTGCAATTTATTTGGATAGGACATGGTACACACATGCATGCATGTACGAACGAAATCTATTTTGTTTCATATGTACGCTTGCACGTATCATCATATTTTCAGATCCTATGCAAAAATCAGTTTAAATACATGCTTAACAAGGTCCTTTAAACCCTCAAGGGCAATTTAAACTTTTTATCCTTCACACACAACTCAATAAGCCAACATCCTATAAAAAGTCAGATTACCAAACACCAAAACTTGGCTTAAAAGCTGAGGGGCTTATAAGCTGATTAAGCCAAAAAACTGGTTTTAAGCTATAAGCCAAAAAGCATAAGCCTAAACAAATATGGCCTATATCTTTGAGTTCGTCTAAGCCATACGAGTCCACAAATTTATTGTCAGTCATAGAAGCATAGGAATTGCCTTATGCATGGCCGTCGCTGCCACTTCCGCTCTTCTTTCTGTGCCGTGTGCAGATCGAAGAAGTCGTTATGATGCCGCCGCTTCTCTCTTAGCCGCTGCCTCGAGCTTCTAAGACCGTCGTGCTTCTTTCGCGCCGCCGCCGTCTTGGGCTTCGATCTGCGCTACCATGTTTCTATCTATTCCTATTCGGCTTCATTTGATAGCTTTCTCTATATTTGTTGGTTTTATCATCTTCTTCATGTCGTGTTGTCGCAGTCGACTTTGCTCCCGCTTGTCTCTACTTCTTCAGCCTCTGCACCTTGTACTTTATGGGCTGTCGCACGACACCGGATGAGAGATCCTTTGATACTCGACATATTTTCTAAGAGCTGCATGCTACGACGACATTACCAAGACTCGGATTTTGGATTTTCCATAATTTATTGTCAACCCTTTTTAAATGCAATGCTATTGCATACGCCTTGCATTTGAGGGGGTGTTAGAGTAAGCTATTAGAATAGGGATGCTTTTGTATTTTCTTATCTACCTTTTGTATTGCCTTATTTGTATATGGCATACACCCCTCGTGTGTATATATATATATATTGTCCATTGGGTCTCTTCAATATATACACAATATTCATAACAGACCCCAACCCGTAGAAAGCATTTAATCTGAGATATAACCTTCTAACCATATTACAGTGATACTTGATCAATAGAAAAGTGTCACAGGAAATAACTGATTATATTGTGAATATAGAGTGGCCTTGCCCTTGCATTGCATACTTCAAGGACCAAGTGACATAAGCTGTCTTGCACACTAGATACTAGATGGATACATAAAACATGAGCACACCTGCAATGCTACATAGATGTAAATATTTAGATCCATGCTAATGGTTCTTTCTACAAAAGCACTTCCCTTCTGCTAGGTAGATAGGTAACTTAGTAATCTTATCCAACATATGGGCTCAATAACAGGGGCCCACTCCTTTACTGTAACCAAATTGTGGGGCCATCTTGATCTCATCACCCATCTTCCAGCATGCCTCAGGGCAGTAGTAATCCCACATAGGAGATGGCAGCAGAGGGCCGGAGAGGCTGCCGCATGCGTTATCCTTCCCTTCATAAAAGCCCTGCCCTGTAGGCGCCTCAATTTCCATCCATATCTGATCCATGGGATAACCATCCATGTCAGCTGGGGTACCCTTCAGGATGCTTGTGATGCAGCTACTACTGCCACCATGAAGCTCCTGTTCATCTATTCCAATGATCGATGGTGCCTCCGGATGGCAGGATTGGTACGTCAGTGAAGACGAGGACGACGAGGGTGACACATTCCTCTTCCTCTCCTGTGCTTTCTTCCTCATGTGTGTCCTCCAGTAGTTCTTGATCTCGTTGTCAGTACGCCCTGGCAGGCGCCGTGCTATCCTGGACCACCTATTGAAGAGAAACCACCAGATTTATCGTTCATAATAGCAGAGAAATCTATCACTATGTTCTTTAGATTATCTTTTGGATCAAACCTGTTTCCCCACCGAGCATGGAGCTCGAGGATGAGTCGCTCTTCATGAGGAGACATGCGCCCATGCTTGAGGCCAGGGTGGAGGTAGTTGACCCACCGGAGGCGGCAGCTCTTGCCTGTGCGGTTGAGGCCTGCATGGAGATTACAGGGGTTGAAGCAAGAAGAGAATCGGTCAGAGAAGGTGACATTTCTTGTTGCGACTTTGCGCGAAAGACTTCAATATAGCTACCTAATTTTTGGATCCCCCACCCCTCAAACCTGATACTTTGGCAATGAAATCCCAACGACGTTCACCGAACAAGCGGACAGTGCATACCAGTTGCAGGTCCTCCTGTTCTGTCCACGGCCCTTTGCGTGTCTCTTCTCTCACTGTCACCATACCGACCCTGCGATATGATGACAGTGCCCTAACGCTGTTCGCTCCTACCTTGTATCGGCTGGGAGCCGGTTTTCTTGCTCTTCTTCCTCTGCGTGCTTGTGGGCTCCAGTTTCAGGATGAGATCCTTGATGAACTCCAGTCTGTTTGGAAGAAGAAGAAGAAAACTAGTAGGGAGCGGTGGAAGTCACTCTGTCTTAGTTGCCCAATGGTTTGGTGGCTTTTGCCTCTCATTTATAGGCAAGAGAGGGAGCTCTTGGGGGTCACGTGATGTGGTGGGTGTGATTTGGAGCCCCCTTAAAGATCCTATATTACAACTTCTTAGGTGTGTATATATGTTAGGACGTCCACTTTCTTGGTGTATGGAATTCATTCGTGCTCGCTGTATATGCCTGTTTGGTGCTTACAAATCACACATTAAATGCTGATGCATCATACAGATAAAATTTTGTTAATACAATTCTTGAACTTTCTATTTGTTCTTAACCTTGGTCACGAGTTCTAGAACTAGACTCTTCAGTTTAGTTGGATATAGGATGTTCGCCATTATTCATTATTGTCTAAGTATCTTCATGTGTTAATGTGAAAACAAAATACTGTGGTAGCCGGCTAGATAGCACTGGCTACCAGCCTACCACTAACATCGAACTGGACTGGTATACAAAATACTGGCCGGTTTGAATACAAAAATTTCTGTTCGCTGGTGATACCTATCTGTTGAACTTTTAAATTTCAAACACAAATGTTGTTTTTGCACAAACAAGTTACCAAGTATTTACTGGTTCGTGCCAGTACTTGGCTGGAAACCTCAATCAGGCTGCTGGCCAGAACGGCCTACTTTTACTTAATTTTAGGCCTTTATGTTTGTACAAAATATTTACCCAGCTTACAATAATATGATGATCCTAAAGGTATAGGCTGCTGCTTTCTTGTTTCCTTCACTTCTTTGATGGGGTTCTTTTTTGTTTCTTGAGAAAGAAAAGTTGTTGTGCTTATCAACATTTGGTACTTTGATAGACCACCATGCATAGTGTAACTATAAATAGTATCTTCGTTTTGGTGATCAATCAGATGAGCTATAGACATATAATTAAACTGGATAGATGTCTGATGCTCTTGATTACTAGATTTGTGTTTTTGTTTCGAACAAAAGCTTTGTGGATTCACTCATGTTTGGCAGTGTGATTGTGTGAAAGTTCAGGAAACACAAAAGAGAAGCATCCTACTTATGATAGAATTTCTGAGTTGGCGACTTCTGATGCCTTTTAATTTAGAAATTCTTGGTTTATGTAGCAGAGCTTCATGCATATTTTGGGTTATAAATGAAATATATTTGTTGCTGAGGTACACATATACCCTTCCACATTTTACCTACATGCATAATGGCCTGTGACTAACCTGGCAACTACTGACTGCTGAGAGAAATATAAGCAGTAGGCAGCGTTAGATCAAAAACCGGCTGTTGTTTTGGCTGAAAAAAATTACTTGAATTACTTGATGAGTTTTAATTGTCCTCCCTTTTGAAAGAATATTCTGTAATAGGTGTATGCTTGCAAGATGCAAAACTTGGCGGGAGATGTCTGAAAATGCCCTAGCTTGGAGTAATTTAGAATGAAAATCCTACTTTGCTGTCCATAAAACGGCTGGTGTATTCTAGAATTTTAACCGGCTGCTTACCATTGGAAATGGGAATCTTCGTAAAGTCTCTATCTGGTTTCTTCCATGTTTTTTGTCCTGATAATGAAAAGCATTAGCCTTTCTGTCAGCCATTATCATTGGCACAGAGGACTCCATCCCTCCTTTTTTGTCAGCCGTTATCACAGGCACAAAAAAAGATCTTACAAGTTCACAGCACAGACACGCCCCAGCACAAGCCCAGCACACACACCTACCACTGTTTGAGTGCCTGCACAAACCTGTCCTTGTAAGAAGCGTCCCTCTAGAGCTGCTTGAGCCAGCTGAAAGCAAGCAAGCTTTTTGTGAATCTGTTGTCCTAAGCTGACCTTAGCTTTGGACGATTGTTCATCTTTGTGCTGATCGTACAGCTGAAACGATGTACAATGTCTAAAGCTTTGATCATCTTTTTGAATGTTTCGGTGCTGTCAGGTCACCATACGCTCCATTAGCTCCAACCCTTTATTACTCTCAAATTATGGTGGTTTGCTTGATTAAGAAAGGTTTTGACCCTATGACACTCGTGTTATACTGCTGACATGAAGAATGATTGATGAGTGACCTGGCGGGATGTTAGGACATGCTGCTCCTTTTTTGCATGGCGTAGTTATATACTTAGTATATTTGGCAATCCTGGATCATCTATCCCATTGTGAGTGGTTTGTCTTTTGCTATCATCATCCATGCTGAAGTCTGCATATCATGCATATTTTTTGCGTGCATGCACAAGTGTTCTCAAGCGACCACATCTCCAGAACAGTAGGCCATAAGAAATTGTTTGATCTATGGGACCTAACTTCTCCATTACTGTAGAGAATTGCTTGTTTTTCCCTGATGGACATTGTTAACAGAATGGAAATGATTTTCTGGTGTGAGGCTCAGCAGGGGCAGCCAAAAAAGTCATGGAAGAAGCTCTGATGTGGAGGCCACCAAGCTGCAATCTGTGCTGCAGTCCACTTTGGGCTGGGGGTCACTTTTTTATATTGGCATCTTACTTTTGGAAGGCTCCTCACAATACACTGCAGCACTGTTCTATCCCACTACAAAGAAACCCTTAGATTTTTTTTCTGATTAATTTTCCTCTCTTTTTGTCCATTGCTTCTGTTTGTTGTTTTGCTGTGTTGGACCTCTCAACTGTTCCTATCACCTGCTGTGGTCTCTCACCTGTTGGGGCTGTGCGATGAGAGGAGAGCTCCTGCTTGCTTCTTCTTCTGGCAGTGGCAGCATGCACTGTCATCAGGATTGGTCGGTCATCATCGGTGCGACGACGATGGAAAATTTTCGCTTCAGTGCCAATCGAGTGCTATGTTGAAATCTCCTTGTGTGCAACTGCAATCCTTCTTGACTTCACTATGCCTGCCCAGAAATTTCTGATGTGCAATTGCACTGAATTAGTGGAAACAGTATGTAGATGTTGGAGTTGGACATTGCTTGGAACAGCCTAGAGTTCAGTAATCTGTTCCTAGCAATAACAATTCAACAAATTTTGACTGTTTGGTTTGTTACCAACGTGAACCAAATCAAATTTTGGTAACGATAACGAAATCTGGCTATTGTTTGGTTTGCTACCAATATTTGGTAACGCTAACGAAATCTGGCTATTGTTTGGTTTGCTACTAATATTTGGTAACGCTAACGAAATCCAATGTTACATGTGGTCAATCCGAGGGTGAGGAAATCGCTCACCAAAATTTGGTTTGGTCGCAATCCAAACGATGTTCATTTTGCTAAATTTTGGTTTTACCCAAGTTTTGGCTAAGGCCATAAACCAAACAGCCTGTATGTCGTATTCTTTTCGTGCCACAGTGGTCGGCAATGACAAGTTGATCCACAGTTCACCCGTTCATCTTTTCCTTTATCTGACCCTGGCTGTTTTATGCTTTACCACGTTTTTCTGAGACTCTGGGCGACTGTTCATGGCTCCAGGGGTCATCAGTGGTCACCATGTCCCAAATACTTCTTTCCCGTACCTTTGTTGCCACAGTTTTTTTTTTGTATGTCATATTATTGATCAATCCCTAATTAATGACGTGTCACTGACAAGTGGGCTGATGACAAACTTTCTCATCTCGCATCACTTATTATATGTTTATATTTCCTGTTCCAATCTTTGATTTATTGTATAGTTGTCCTTGTACCACTGCTCCGGGTGTTTCTTTTTGACAAAATGCTTCTTGCTAGCTAGATATTTTTTATCATGGAAAAAATGACCCGCATTTGCTCCCTGGAAAAGGCAAATTTATGTTCTGATGACACTAAAGTTTTGGACTTATTATTCCCCCTTTTCTTTTTCTTATTCCTTCCGTAGGCCACGAGGCCACCTATGTGTGTTCACAGAAACGGTAGAACTACAACACAAGTCGTCTTCTATATATTCTTTACTTAGCCTTGTTGCGCTGGTTGCCATCAGCCATGATGTTTCAGTCGGATTCCCAGGGCTTACAGGCCAACGGCAATCACGTTTTGTACATCGATTTGTTATGTGCAAATTTTTGAAAGATGTGAAATTTCACGCAATATTAAAGATTAGACTACCTATGATTTTCCTCGGGCACAACTATTTTTTTTTAAAAGGCATAGCAGGAGAAATGCCAACACTGCATTAAAGAATGAATAAAAGATACAAAAATTCAATTACAAAGACCAGGTTCAAGGAAATAAACCCACAAAAGGGATAAAAAAGCTAAGCTACCTAAGCACAAGCGAAACCTCTTGACCATCTTCCGTCTTTTGCAGTCGCAAAAGCTTCTCCACTTTTAATTTTTCTCCATCTTCCGAGCCTCCACAAAAGTCGAAATTTTGGCTACCTGTGAATGGCACACCGATTAGACTAGCCACCGGTTCGCGGATTTTGCCGCAGGAACCCTCTCCTGGAGAGACGCCAGGCCCGCTCGGCTTTTCCACCAACATCGGGAAGACGCCGGACATGGACACGACGATTTAATTTTTACGGTGCAGAAGAGCAGCGCGGCGAGCTGAGCTCGACAGGTTTCCGATCATGCCCTGCCATTGGAAGCGATGACTCGTCCTGCTCCTGCACCACCTGAAAAGCGTGCGGATGTTGCACTGCGTCTGGCAGAGAAACGCCTCTCTTTTTCAGACGCCTTTCTGGGGGGAGGATTAGATGGTGGCAGTAGCGATTTGGCAAGTTTCTTGCTCGTTTGACTCGCTGTTAGCGTCATGGCAAAAAAGAAAAAGAAAGAGAAAAAAAGTGATTTGTTCCAGTGGCTGTGATCTCTACCGTGAACGCCAGGCCTTCTCTAATCTCCAGTGCTCCTACCTTGGGCTGCGATGGGGATGCATGCAAGGCGACCAGCCATCCGATTACTGGGGAAAAAAAGTAAAAAAATAAGGTGATAAGGAGGAGTAGAGTCCTGGTTTTCCTTCTCAATCCTGATTTGCAGAGCGAAGAAAAACTAAAAGATTAAGGTGATAAGGAGGTGATAAGATTACGACGACGCTGACAGCCATGGATCGATCGACGTGGGATGGGCGCCGCCCGACAGGTGAAACGAGTGACATGTGTACGAATGAGAGCGCTTGACGAAGATGCCGTAGCGCTCACTGACGAGCGGTCAGTGGTCCGCACGGACCATGCATACGGGCCCACCTGTCAGTCCGTGCTGCTAAATTTCTCTTCAAGGGGATGGTTTGGCCCGTGCCTATGGTAAAAAAGATTCGTCCACGGTAAAATTTGGTAAGATTTGTCAATCTTCACGATGACACGAGCGGTCAGGGTTTTGAAACTTGACGATACGTTAGGCAAATTGTATAAATTGACTACACGGAAACAATGTCGTTGCATTGTTTTTGCAGATGCTTTCACAATATATAAATTTCAATGTTTATTGGTAGGCATATTATGATGCAAAACTACCGGCAAAGTTTTGTGTTGGAGACCACGAAGAGGGAGTCATAGTATCAATCAAAGTAGGCCCAAGGGAAACCAAAGCAGAGGGGACAGCATGGTCCCAGTTGGAAGAAGATCAAGGGTGCTCACATCTTAGCTGAGGTTAAGGGTGTGTTTGGTTGCCTGCATGTTTCTAGCCTTGCTTGTATGTATCATCCAAATTTGAACCTAATCAAAATGAGTGAATCTGATAATGAGTTGTTTGGTTGTCATTTACATTGGACCACCTGCTGTCTTTGAGATGTTGTTTGGTTGCTCAGTGTCACAGTGCGGAAAAGGTGAAACAGACTCTGGCCGACCGACCAGCTGCATCTTCCAAATTTTGGTGAGGAGGAAGCTTCGAATCGAGTGTTTCCGAATTCGACCGAGAGGAAATCTTGTATCCACTCAGCTAGGCTTATCAACCCAACCAGTCAACCAAATACCTAAAAACTTGTATCTACTCAAGCGAGCCAACCCTATATAAACAACCAAACACACCCTAAATAATCAATTACCCATGATGCATGAGATCATTATAGCCACTTGAACTAGTTGCCAATTTGCCATGCCATAGGGTTTAGTGGACGTCGTGTTCACCCCCTTTTGGTGCGTATTAGTGGAACATGTGGACATCGGAGGCCGTAAGCGAGTATCTGTTCAGATGGAACACGCGGGAGAGTGACACGCACCTGAGGGCTGATCGACTCTCCGGTGATGTGTCAGTGACATGTCCCGTGATAGAAATGTATATGCGCTAGCTCTCTGTTCAGATAATGTGGAATGTACGTGGCAAGCATGATACGTACGTATGTTCCAATTCCAAATAAGCACATGTACACACCTTTGCTGCAAATTACCAACAGTAAAAAACACAGGAGATGCGACGTTGTGCGTGCTAATAGTAGTAGTCACGTCTGTATTCCGGCTACAAATGTGTGCTCTCTGTTGAGTAGGGCGGAAAAAAATTCGTTAGTTTGGGTTCGTTGGTTCGGTTCAAAATTGTTTTAATTATACTTGTTAATTGATTAAGCATTAAAATGAGTCGATTTCAAATGAAATTGGATTTCGCTCTGACCCGGTTCGTTAGCTCGGTTCTAAAATACTTCTAAACTATAAATAAAATAATACTAAACCAAACTGTGTTAATTTTTTTTAAAAAAAACTCGGTAAGACGAGTATCTGGCTCGATATCCACACTAGTTGAGGTAACGTGGAATGTAGCATGATGACACGCACGTGTGTTTTCAATACCAGTAAGGGCATATACAATGGTACAGACAACAGGTATCTATATCAGCCATCCATGTCACGTATAGACAGCACTAAAGACGGCTCATATAATAAGTTGTCTGTTAAGTTGTCTATATGAGATCCCACATTCTTTTAGTTTTTGCTTGGAAAAAATATTTGTTATAGACAACAACTCATACAATGGTGTTGTGTTGTCTATAAGAGTTTTATAGACTGTCTGTTGCATGCTAGACGGTTTCATTCTCTCTCCTTGTTCTCTCTCATCCACATCATTAAAAATTTTACGTGACAAAGACTATAGACTGCTGATATCACCTACTGTACATGCCCTAATAGTACTGTGGTATATGGGCGAGGTTCGAGTCCCGCTACATTACGTGCTAGGTGGGTTTATTCGTAGATTTTTCGGGATTTGATCATGTGGTCTCGTGATTGCCGAGCCTTAAGGATGACTATGATAACACATGCGCCTCTTCCAAAAAAAAATGTATACCTTTATCACCGATTACCAACAGTAAACACAAAAGACGTGGTATATTCGCACTTCAAGGGCATGTTGTTAGCTCGATTTCATAGGAATTCCACTGTAATTTCGTATGCTTCCTACGAGAATTACGCAAAATTAGTGTTTCTCCAAGTGGACTATATCGATCAGGTTGTTTGAGTGAAGAAAAAAATTCAAACGAAACTCGATTACTGTATGTTCAAGCCGATAATAGCCCAGCCTGATAACAATCAGGCCATCCAGCCCAAGATGCTGTGTCAGCCCAAGTCAGGTTTAGTAGCTCAATGATCTCCTGTTGGCCTTGCTCCGCCACGTGGCACCGGCCGCCCATCCATCCACCGCCGCGCCGCGCCGGCGCCGGGGCAGACGACGAGTTGTCGACGACGACGGAGGCCAAATGCACCGCGACCGTGGGTGAGTTCTGCTCCTAGGACCTAGCAGTCGATCAGGATTCAGGCCTAACCGGGATGAAAAGGTTACGCTGCTGTAAAAAAATTCTGCTCTAATCTTGCACAGGCAGAGACCATTTGATACATGTCCTTTGGCTGTGCATGCAATGATCCATTTCTGTGTTCTTATTGCTTAGAGCCAAAAGTTTTTGTCTTGCAGGATGATTTGATCTTTTGGGCAGGAAGAAGGGTTCGGATTCATCAAGAAATTATCTTCTTTGGACTGTAATCTCTGCCCAAAGTTTGGGGTATCTGGAGAGTGATCCAACACTTTTTGGTTTTTTTTTACCAGCTGAACTGATATTCCTCATCCAGTTATCATCATTAAGCATTATTTAGGTGTTGCCAAACCCCGATTCTTTGATGAAAAAAATGGTGACTTATTTGCCTTTATACCTCTCTCTCTACATATACACAGGTGAATATTGGGCTGTGGTGAAGATGGAGAAGAAGAGATAACTAAAGTGAACTGTGGCAAGAAGGATACATACAATATACCAAGGTGCTGATTCGCGACCTGCCGTTCATATGTGGTAATGAACTCATATGAACGGATGTTCGTACAAAATGCCGAGGCAACAAAATTCTTTGAGGTAAATGATGTGCTGGGACAAGAAATTGTTCTGTAGATGTAGCATATTGGGTTGCTGCATGTGGATTATGTCCATATGGAGTATTCGAGTAATTAGCATGCCATTTGGGTGAGATGTAAAATCCTACCATTGCAATGGCATGAAGTAGATGGTGAGAAAGTACGTGCGGATGGTCATGGTTGGCACAAACAGATGCAGGCAGGGCCGCAGGGGTGCAATATCCAATAGGCACAAACATGTGCAGATGTGATCAACCTAGGTCACAGATTCAAATTAGCTTCTAGGAAATGAAAAGGAAATACAGGAATGGAGAATTTTGTCATGATACGGTTATGCGTAAAATTAATTTAATTTTTTACATTATGAGTGCCGATCATATTACAAAATTGTTTTTTTTCTTCCAAACGAAGATGTGATAAGACACTAGCTTTTATTCTGCTTACTGACTCAGCAATGTCAAGCGTAATATAAAGGGAAAATTATATATATGCCATCGCAAAGTACACGGTTTTAAAATATGTCACTAAAGAGTTTCTTCTTTTAAATATGCTATTGAAGAGTGACTATGTTCGGAGATATATCATTATGTACCATTTACATCACTTTTGTGTTTGGAGATATGTCATTATGTACCAGTTACATCACTTTTGTACGTATTTAGACCTCGTACGTGACCCCGCATTTCCGTATGAACGAAAATGCCACCACCTGTCCTGTCCATTACTATCGATCATAACATCTGTGGTCATAACTTGTTATGTGCATCACGCTATCTTCATAACATTGAACCATGCAAAATCGAGGTGGGGAATAGATTTGTGACAATGGATTGTGTCCAGTCGGTAGTAATGGACATGACATGTGGGGGTATTTTTGTTTATACGGAAATACGTAGTCAAGTATGGAGGTCTGAATATGTGCAAAAGTGATGTAAAAGGTACATAATAATCACTCTTCAATGACATATTTCAAAGAAGAAACTCTTCAGTGGCATATTTCAAGACCGTGCACTTTGCAATGACATATATCTATTTTTTTCCTAATACAAATGAGCTTGATCACATCAACCATTGTTGATATCTGAAAATCATAACAGGTAGGACTAAATGTTGCTGAAGTTTGATGCGCTTTTCTTTTCCGATGTGCAATGAACTTATCTGCCTTAGTTGAGTGATTATTGATCGAGTTGTGGTCTGACTCCTCTTGGAAAAAGGAAAATCTTCTTTTATCTCGCACTTGACAACTTTCATATATACCCCTCTACTCCAAAAAGGAAGTCATTTTTTTGACTTGGCAGTTTGGCAGAGTCTCAAATGTTACTAGTCAAATGTACAATTTTGACTAGTAACATTTGTTAATTTATATTAGCAATTTGTTATAATGTTATGAAAGTGATTTTCTAGCACTCAATCTCGAATTCTCAATCCTCAGAAATATATTGAAGGGTTAAAGGCAAAAAAAGTTTGACCAGCACATAAACAAAAGCAGAGTTGAGACATTAAATTGTTAACTTCTCAATCAGTTGCTCAGATTAGAGGAGGACCTGGACGAGTTGCTGATGTATCGCAGATCATAAACCATACAAGATTGTAGGGTTGGTGTTATCTTGGTGCAGAACCTACATGTGCTCCTGAAGTATCCTTAGCCTGTCCCAACTCAAGCACACTTTGCTGGTCCGGATCACTTGCTTCAACTTCACAACGCAAATCACCACCTGTGGCACTGAAATTGTTTGCACTGCTTGGGAGTTGGGACTGAGCTGTAGTAGCCCATTACACGAGACACCTCCAGCTCCAAGTTCTCCTTGAGCTCTGCCACGACATCGGTCATCGCCGGCCGTTCCCGCGATGGCCGTTCTTTGCACTGCAATGCTAGCTCAGCCACCTTCCAGACAGAATTGACATCATACCCTCCTCCCATCCTCGGATCGGCAATGCTCTCGATGTTCCCCTCCGAGAGCTTCTGCCGCACTCACAGCCCAATGTGGATGCCCTTGCTGTCGCTGACAGGCACCGCGGGAGGCCGACCGATGATGAGTTCTAGGAGCACGACTTGGAAGCTATACAAATCACTCTTCTCACTGAGACGGGATGTGTTGTAGCACTCAGGGTCCAAGTATCCAAGGGAACTGTTGGGGTCTGGATTTACACATTCGAAATTCTCTGTGTATTCTAAACTAGTCTCGTGATCAACAACTAGCTCGCACAATGAAACATCGATGAAATATCACTCATTCAATGATTTAACTTAAAAGGTAGCAAAATAGCAATAAATAATAATAACTTAACCATATGATCAACATTTACTTAACTTACCACGCAGAGCTCAACAAACAAATAAAACTCTTGCAGCGGAAAAGAAACTTGTGGTGGTCATTCGATATGCCCACAGACAATCGAGTGGGAAGCGCATCCTAATTCACAAAGAATACAAAGTACTCTTCTTCGTAGAACTCTTGAGTAGCTTGTCTTTCTTTAACCGAGCAGTAAAGTTTTAAGCTGTGAGTACATAAAATACTCAGCAAATCGTAAGAACAGTATGCAATTATATATTCATACAAGGCTTGATAAAAGGAATAGCTATATGGTTCTTTTGCAGAAAACAAGTATTGACAATAAATACATCAAGCAGGCTGAAAAGTGTAATTGAAAAGACAATAGATAAATAGAGTAAACAATTACTTTGAAACGGCCAGTGAACCTCCCGTTCACTTCCCAACCAAACAAAACCATCTAGTGAATATCCCATCGACCAAGTGAACATCACATTCACTAAGTGAACACCCCCCCCCTATTCACCTTCCAGCCATTTTTATATATAAAAACACTACCCCTCGTGTGAAATCCCCAACAATTGTCCATAACTAGGGATATGACTTTTTAAATAGTTTTAACTCTGCAGATGTTATACAGCTTTACCTACAAGAGATAAATCAACTTATAATGTCCGTTCACACACTTTCGTAGGTGCACGACTAAGTGATTATCACAATGTCTTTACGAAGCTCATTCTCAACCTAGTTCTGTCCGCTAAGATTTCAACACTGAATGCTATCATGGCGAGACAGAACCTCCCTCTTGCGCCTTTGTGAATAGGAAAAATTAAGGATTTGCCACTACTAAAAGGTGATATCTAGAATTTGCCACTCCTTGTGAGGATGACATGTGGGTCCAACCTATACTAGACATGTGGTTGTACGATATAGCCTAGTTCAATAGCGCATAAGATTAAGTTCTTGACAATTCACCCAGACGAGACTACCTCATCCCAAAAGTGCTAACTGCACCCCCTTTACTTCACGATCACTTGCCTGAGCGTAAAACCATTTTGTTTAACCAAACTTGCCTGAGCGTAAAACCATTTTGTTTAACCAAACCAATAACAATCTCTGTCATAGCACACAATTTTATAACAGCAGCATCACACCACAGTTTGTACAACAGTAGCATCTCACCACAGTTGCACAACAGTGACATCGCACCACAATTCTAGTTAAATCAAATTGAACATGTGACATGAGCCCATCGTACAACTAAGCATGACTAAGCATCTCTATGATAACTCATGTTGGTGATACAAATATGTCCAACTAGTAATGACCATCCTATGGTGACAAAGGATTCATGGTAGTTAAATAATCAATGGTGGCATAATGACGACTAGGTGATTAACTACTCTAAAAAGTAGTCGATATAAAAGTAGCATGTGATTTAATATAAAATAAGACACTTTTAAAAACATAGGTTTGATATGATAAAAGGATTACGACTTGTCTTGGCCTTATTCAGTTACCACACTTTGGTTCTCAAACCTTGCTCCTGCTCCTTGAAAAAGGTCGTCTAAACAGCAAAGTGACAACAAACGAGACACAAATAAATCTAAAATAAAATCCAAAAACAAAAAAAAACTCTAAAATAAAGAACTAGATTTTATATGAATTTAGAAACTTAAACGGACTGAATCGGAATTCGGACGAAGGAGAACGGACTCTCGAAAGATTATCGAATTGGAAAATTGCTAAAAATTGAGTGGGAGTGAGATATTCTAGAGAATATTCCTTCGGATTAAACTAAAGAAAACACTTAGAAACTGACAGGTGGGCCATACGGAATATTCTTAATTTCTGAAATAAAAGAAAATCCCAAAAAAGGGCTTTAGAGGCTGACAAGCGGGTCATGGTCCATGGACCAAGTCCATAAAGCGGCTCAGGTTCACGGTGGATCGGGTGCACGCAGTTGGGTGGATGACATGCGAGGCCCATGACATTGGCTCGGTTTTAAATCTAGGGTTAGGGTGTCGAGTGTGTGCTGACTGAGACGACATGTCGATAGGGTGCTGACATGGCCGTCAGGTGGCGTCTGACGAGGCTGACACGTTGGCGGCAAGGCACAACGGCGACGGCACTTCGGCGACGAGAAGCGGACCTGGCTCTGCACGAAGGAAGGCGACAGCGAGGGTGAACGCAGGCAGCAACACACGAAGACCGAAGTTTGACGGCGGCGGTCCTTTGCGACTCCCCGACGAAACCAAGCGGAGGGCGAGGTAGAGGATGGCGAGGCGGTGCTGGTGGGATCGACGGCTAAGGCGGAGGCTCACTGGTGGCGGCGAACAGCGACGACGAAGGAGCTCCACAGTGGCTTCTCCAAATCCGGCGAGGTCGAACGACGCAACGGTGGCGGCTTAGGCAGCGACAACTAGGGCTTCGAAGGCGGCGGCGGCTCGAGGTTCGGATCCGGAGGTTGCAGGTCCCTCTTATAGGCATAGGAGGCGTGCAGCGCATGGACTTCGAGTCCGAAACGGCGACGACTCCGCGAGCGTGGCGGCGACTCCTAGAGACGAAGCACAATGCGTCGGCTCGGCTGGGCCTCGCGCGAACGAGCTGGGCTGCGGGGAAGCGAGTTGTGGAAATGGGCCAACGCGAAGTGGCTGGGCTGGCGCGGAACGAGGATTTGGTGGGGCAGGCCGGCAGGTGGCAGGGGGAGGAAATGGGCCGAAGGGAAGATTTAGCCCCAGGAAAATTTAGGAAAAAGGAAGGATTTAAGGATTTCAGAAATTGGATCAAATAAAACCGAGCCTAAATAAATACCAAATAAACTCCAAAAATTCCTATAAAATTCCAGAAAATACTATGGAACTCAAGGAACCCAAATAAAATAGTTTTTAATTTAATTGAAGTTTATTCGTATTAAATAGTTTTAATTTTGAAAATTCAATTTAAACTTTAAATTAAACAAGAAAAATTAAATTGTTATTTTTATTTTTAAAGGCGTCAAAAGACTCCAAAATTTAGGATGTTACGGGTACCGACTGGCTGGGTTGTGATGTGGGTGTCGAGCTTGTCAGTAAACGCCCTCATCAGGCCAAAGTCGGCAATCTTCGCCTCATGATCCTCCGTCAGGAGGATGTTCCTGGTCTTGACGTCCCTGTGGATCAGTGGTGGCTGACATGACTTGTGCAGATACTCCAGCCCTGCACCCATATACTTCAGTCAGGAGGATGTTCCTGGTCACACCATATATGTCGTAGGAGGCTTAGGAGCTCATAACTGGGTATTAGTTAGATTAATTTCAAGTGGCCTATCTTGGTGATCTCAACCATGACATATGGCATATGGATAATAGTTTTTAGATACAAATGGTTAAGGTATTACTGACCAAGTGACCATGGGCAGAATCAAGTGCAATCTTGAGACGCTGATGCCAAGTGAGTGTTGTTGAGGTGCAGCCCTCGCCTGTGACAAGAATGCACAACAAATTAATGGTTGCATAGATTTCTACACATGGTTATCTCTTTGCCTGAAAAATATACTGAAAATTTTGTTTGTCAATACTAAAAAATAAAATTGCGATAATTTGTAATAGCTCGAGTATGGTGAACTAATTATGTACCTTAAAGTAACAAATTTTAGAGAGATATACCTCTTAGATGGTCCTCTAGGTTTCCTCCATGCATGTATTCGTACACAAGGCCCATGTGCTTCTTGTCTTTGCAATTGGCAATCAATGAGACCAGGTTCCTGTGATGTACTCTCCCCCCAAGTGTTGAGCCTGATAAATGCAGTGCAAAAGTTTGTTTCGAGAACATGCAAAAGGCTTGCGTGTCATTGCATTAAGAAAATCAAAAGAAGTACTTCTGTATTACATCAATAGAAACTTCAAAGATCCTAAAGTTAGTGCAGAACAAGCCCTCCAACTCCCCATTTTACTTTAAAATATATGCAGACTCTTTTTTAATACAGTGTACAAGCATTTTCTAAAGACCAATTTGGATGGAACATTTTACCTTAGCTAGAAATTCTTTATCTCCCAGAGAAGATGTCCTTGAGCACGTCTTAATGGCAACTGGAGCTCCTTTCTCCAAATAGCCAATGAAGACGGTCCCAAATCATCCATGCCATATTTCCTCTCTGAAGTTACCTGTGATAAGCTTCAGCTCCTTGTAGGAGAACTGCATGTTCTCAAATATAGTCGACTTATCTCGAGGGATATTGGGCTTCGAGCTGTGCACCAACCGTGAAGCTGGAACGAAATTGAATCGCAGACAAGGTAAACAAAGTTCAGCTCATGCAGATTTTACTGATTTCCTTGTTGAAATGTTACCTTGCTTCTTTCTCGTTCCATTAAGGAGAATAACTGCTGCGACAAACAACAAAATTGCTGCAACCACTGAAACAACTATCTTGATAACTAATGTTCTATTGCTGTTTTCATTCTGCTTACAAGTAGAAGCACCATTTTCACATATATTTGCGTTGTTGTCAAACCTAGCATTAGAGACAACAATATTAAAAAGAATTAGATTTCGATAAGTGCGCTCAGCATACAAGTGTTAGCAAACAAGTACTAGTGTACGTAATATGTTAGCAGGGCATATAATGCAAACCTTAATGTTAGAGATCCATCTTGAGACTTTTGTAGCATATAAGAAGGAATCGATCTGCTAAGGTTGTTGCTTGACAAATCACTATAAAACCAACATGAGGTTAACATTTTGAATGATTCTAGAGTTTGTAACCAATGTCAGATGAATATCACTTACAGGAATGTAAGTGATGACATCTGTGCTAGAAAGTCAGGTATTGGTCCTGACAAATTGTTATTGGACAGGTCCCTAAAATTGCAATGTTTATGAAGGTTCTCAAAAGGTAAAAATGAGAATAAAAGATAAGCAAAAATAAAATACAATGTTGTGTTTCTTCAACTCTATGTAAGCTAAACTAGAACATAATTTCAGATGTATGGAGCTTACTTCAAAGTTCAAACAGTAGTGCATTATTGCATTTCAGTATTTCACAATGTATCTATTGAGTTGCATACACTAACCAATTCACCCAAAAGCTTAAACTGACGAGGAAAGACGGGCAATTCACTTGTACTTCAACACTCCCCCTCACGTGTAGACTCCTTCAGGTCTAAGACGTAGAATAAAAATGTGTTGCAATTATTTTCTTAATTACACCAATCGGGTCTTGAACTCAAGACCTCTTGGCTCTGATACTATGTTATGAATATTCTGTGTATATTAAAGAGACCTAATGTGCAATATATATAGAGTACAAAGGGACACAAGTCTAAACCCTAGAACAATAGGAAATACCACAAATACCCTTATATCCTTAACAGTATCTACATATGGCGTATACTTCTTCCACTCAGTTAACCAAATTTCTTCTGTACACGCATACAACTTTGCATGGTTATATGGGGGCACATATAGGTATCGGAGAGATTTTAGATCACCAAAAGAAGAGTCAATTGCACCAGCAAATCCACTGCATGACAAGTTTCTGTAGCAAATCAGGTAAAATGGTTACTTGACAAAGCTATATATATATATTTCTTCTTTTCAACTTCTGTAGTGCAAGCACAGGTTGATCTGAAGTTAGTTTGTTTCTGATAATTTCTGAAGCTTGATTTTCGCACTTACATGGCTATTATCCGTGCAGGGTGAGACGAAGAATAAGTGCAGTTCAAGCCATTCCAGGCAAATGCTTTAGGAGCACAAGGATCACCCATCTAGTTTCTCTTCACACCAAACCTCTCCCGGATTGCCATCATGGCCTTAGCTGATAAAAAAGAAGGTACATAGAAAATTATGCATTATTTATCATCTTGTCGGACTCGGATTCTGAGAATTCAAATCCTCTGTGAAAACACTGTGCTATTCCTTGGATCAGTAGATAGCACTTACATGTACATTGCTAAATTAACCATACAAGTCGTGAAACAAAACAAATATATTACAACACAGGGTAACATAGACCTCATCGGATCGAGTTTTACAAAAGGGCCGCACAAGGCCAACTAGATTACATTACAAAAGGACGACAATATCTACAGCGAAAGCAAAAGGGGAGGTAGGGCTCATCTCACACAGGCAAGCGACTGGGGTGACCTATGTACGACGAATATTAACCAAGGACTGGATAATATTGGTTGTACGCGGGTACCAACGAGTCTACTTAGACTGGACGAGACCTAAACTACAGAACTATTCTACTCCTCATCATATCCTTGTCCATCATCTTCTGGTCTTTCGTAGTAGGCGTAGTCTCCTTCATCTTCATTATCTGGAGGGTTGAGGAGAGAAGCGAGAATGAGCACTACTACCGTGCTCGCGAGCCAACACACAATGCAATAGTATACATGCAAGGTTGAACAAGGATGGCTCGGTTCTTTTATTTGCGAAAGCAAGTTTTTCAAATATCATAACTACAAATCCTATGACTTAGCATTTTTAACAAATTGCAATTTTGATAAAGAGAGTAATGTGCAATAATTATTTTAGTAGAGGTTCCATCCGGCGGAAACTCTACCAATGCATCCTTTAATTGGAGCTACCTCCAATGACCACACCCACTGAGCTCGACGACTCAGGCAAAAATCCAACACAGGGCTAGGTGAGCCCTTCCACCATTTTCCATACCACCCACAAAGTTTTGAAATAGAACTAACTCAAGTTATGATCCCCATGTCCGCCTTTGACCGTAGGCGTGACTGTTTAAACAGTTTAGACTCTGCAGAGGTTGTATACTTTACCCACAAGAGATAGTCATACCCGTTACCCCACATGATTCCGTAGTCATGTAGTTGGGCGACCGTCACGGTAACCTTTCAAACTATCTTGCCCTTTCCGTAATCTCACCCATATGGGGTTGCGCCCATACATTCGCGAGTGATGTTGTACCCGCAGCGTGTGGCATAGTTGGACTACCCATGACGTTGGCAACTTCACCTAGTATCTGTGTCCCCGTCAAGCTGGATGTACCGCAAGCTTGCGCGTGCCATTACTCCACCAGTGAGACACATCCAGGGTTTAATAATTTTACGAAGCCAAGTTGCACTTTACAGACTTGTGGTTGTACTTGTTTAACACGGGAGGTCGTGACAAGATTAAGTCCTTAGGGTTATCTGGGCGATTCATTCCACAACCCAACCATCCTTGTGCTCCCCGAGCACCCACCGCCTCACCATCCGCCCAGATAGAACTAGCAATTAGGGTTTTGAGGAGTAAACCAAATTATTTTCACACCTTTTAGTCAATGGACCACCAATGACTACCCAAAACATTTTATGTTTGAAGACATGATGAGTTGGGGTATTTAATACCCCGGTACTTAAGCAAGGCTAGCATGTCGCTTAAGTACACCCTATAACTAGTATTACCATATAATTACTAGGGTGACAAGGGTTAATGGATTCAATTTATCAAGGATGGCATATTACTTAATTAATCAACAAGTGGGTATTTAACTATCTTAAGCTTTAACATACATTTGATTAAGAAATTAAAGCATGCAATTTGTTAATTTAAAAGAACATAATTTGCATAAAATGTAGGAGCAATATGATCAAAGTATTGACTCGCCTTGGTTAGAGGCAAGGTGATCGTGATACTCTTGGTCTTGATCAACTTGAGGATCTCCGGCGTCTTCAAATCCTAAACGGGCGAATTACCGGAAAAAGGCACAACGGCAAAGAGAGCAAGTAAATACACAAGAAAACACAAATGAACTCCAAATTAATCAAGTCCTATGCCATTAACAAGATCTTGATTTAATGAATTTTTAGAAATTTATTTCATAATTTTTGGAGTTATAACGGAGGAGATATGAATTAACGAAGATTAATTGAATTGAAATAAGGGAGAGAGAGAGAGCTGCGGTCCACAACACAGTATAGATCGGGTTTACGTGCACAGGAGGCGGCTGGCTCACGGCATAACGCAATGGCCCACTGGCGATCACGAGAGAAGGGAAAGCATTTCATCGAGCATGGGCCCACGGGTCAGTGAACAAGGGGGGGGGGTTAGGACATCATTAATGTTTTAATGGCTGCGCTTAGGGCTAATTAAATCGGCTAACGCCGTTTAACTCAATCCCGAACGGGATTTGGCCTTTATGGCGTGCTTTCGGCGTGTGTTTTGCTCGACACACTGAGCGAGAGGAAAAGAGGTCGGACAACGCGCTTGTCGCCGGTGGGAGCAGTACAGCAGCCAAAGTGAGGACAAAACGGGAGCCGGTGTCTGCGGTGAAGCTCGTGACGTCGGTGTGGTGGCCGGAGGGGGCGGCGGCGGGTGGTGCTAGGCGGCGGAGGCGGCACGGTGATGGCAGCGGGGTGGCTCCGATGGCGGTTTGAGCCGGGGGAGGTGAGAACAGGGTAGCTCTCATCGAGGCGAAGCCGACGAGCTAAGCGGAAGGTGGGGATGGTCAGAGGTGGCGGGGTCTTTGGTGAAGGCGGCAACGGAGGTGGGGAAGAAAGGGGATTGCGGTGGCTAGAGGGGTTAATCGTCGAGGGGGTCTTGGGGGATGGGTTCCTGGTGGTAAGAGGCTCATGGTGACGGGGTTGGTGGTGCCGGAAAGTGGTCGGAGCGGCGAGACCACGGTGGAGGTGGCGGCGGCCGAAATGGAATGCGGGGGCTTTCGAGGTGGTTCTTACCGATGCTCCAAGGGGCGGCGTGAGGAGCTCCAGAGGGTGGAGGGGGAGCTTTATAGGGCCAAGGGCGAGAGAGAGAGCAACGGAGGGAGCTCTGAGTCAATGGCGAGGACGCAGTGGTTGCGGTGTCCCGGCGGCATGGGCGCTGCTTGTGAAGGATAGAGCGAGGGGCGATTGAGGCGCAGCCAGACGAAGCGGGTTCTCGCGGCGCTCAAGCCGACGTGGTGCTAAGGCATGCGCTGCAGCCGCTGCTCGGTCCAAGGGCGAGGATCCAGTGGTGACAAAGCGGTGACGCCGCAGATTCGCATGGCCGAGGAGACGGGGTGGGAGCTGGTGTCCTTGGGCGCGACTTGGGGGCTGACGAGGGTGGCGTGGGCACGATGCTCGCAAGACGGGCTCCGAGGTCGTCGCCGCAGAGGGCGCTGGCTGGTGCGGCGCAGAGGGCCTGGGTGCGGCAGAGAGCAGGCGGAATGGGCTGTAGGGAGCCGGTGGCGCAAGGGCGGCCAGAGGAGCAAGCAAGTCTTTGCAGAGGGAGCAGGGAGTCGGCTGAGCTTGGCCTGGGCCACGGAGAGAAGACCCGCAGCTCTCTGCTGACCTGTGGGAGAGAAGGGGAGAAGCCGACCAATGGCTGCTCGGCCGGCAAAGGAGATGGGCCAGGAGCGGCTTGGGTCGGGCCAAAGAAGGAGAAAAGGGAAGGAAGAGGCCGACAGGGAGCGGGGCCAAAAGAGGGAAAACGGGCCGGGCTGGAGATGGGCTTAGCCCAGAGGGAGGAATGGGCTGAGCCCGAAAGAGAATAGGGGTCCAACTCAAAAATTGGCCCGAGGATTCAAAGGAGAGGAGAAGAACTCCAAACCGCGAATTTGAATTTCAAATGTTACGGACATTACATTTGAAACACACACCGAGAAGGAGAGAAAGTTTTCAGAATTAGTTTGATAATTGAATTACGGCAAAGAACGAAAACCGAATTATAATTACTATTCACTCGTCCGAAAACGGACGCTACACATCCTGATTCTCTGAAGGACGCAAACAACTGGATATTTTGACCAAGCCAAAGAGGCACTACCATCTGAAATATTTGCCACGGTCTCTGTCAGTGGCTGCACCATGTATATCTCAAACGCATTCAAAATGGGCGGGAGTGTGGAATTCCGCGTAGCAACAAGAGAGAGGGCATGTTGGCCTGGACCATGCACAACCCATACACAGCCTCTAGAGAGAGGTACTTTGGCCTTTGGGTTGTAATTCTGAGTACCAGTCCATGTAGCATTATCGACATCGACATCGATTTGTCTCAAAGCATTGCTTGCCACACTCTGTAACTCTGCGAAATGGAGTAACAGGAGGTAAGTTGTGTTTGGGTTGTTCATGGAGGGATCTGAATTCCACGAGATGTCTATCCGATTGTCGTTCACTGGGGTTTCGGCACTCTGAAGCATTGCCGATGGCACCTCGAAGCTGCTGATGTTGGAGTTTTGGATTGCACTGGATGTGGTTATGTTGGTCGATCCAGGAGCATTTCCATACCATTGCCAAAGGCGGTCGTAGGGATCACATGGGTACCTATTGATAAAAAAGAATCAAAATTGAAGGATTCAAATTTAAAAAATTGGAATTTTAGGCTTATTTACTTGGTTATCAAGTGACAAACAATAGACATATGAATATAGTGGTCAGATTGTTTTACTTTGAAGAATATATGAGTGTATAATAATTGAATAAAAGCTTGATAGATTCAAATTATTCCATTGCATTATCAAATATTAGTGAGTCTTGCCACTGAACCATTGAACAAATATTTTACATTTATTTTATGTAATAGTTTGGAAACAGACTAAATAGAAAATAAAATGTTCGTTTTTACTAGAAAATAAAATAAAATATTAGTGAACCAATACATTTTAGTCATTTTCATGTTTTTTTGTTGATTAATATTTAATGGATTTTTCTATGTTTAGTCATTCCCTAGGTGAGCATGTGACACTATTCCCAAATTTATGTATTTTTTTAGAGAGCATGCAAAAGCTTTGCGGGTCATTTTCATAAAGAGTGGATATCATGAGGATATACTCCTAATCTTAGTGTGCTAAATATTTGACAATAGTGTCGAGGTGTTTTAAGAAACCCTCGTTTTTGAGAAAGTTCAAACTACTGTCATGACATAGGAGGTCTGACTGGCCTTGGCGGCGGTCGGACCGGCCAAAGCACGGCGATCAGACCAGCCACTTGCGACGGTCTAACCAGCCAAAAGCACAAATTGTGAATTTGGGAAATCGACCAAAAATCACGTGTGGAGTAAGGTAAGAGGATGTGTTTGCATGTGGTTTCATTGGAATTAAGAGTTTCGAGCTATAGCTAGATAGAGTTTGAACATTCCAAAAAAGGTGCAGTCTGCGTACTTGGGATTTTTCCCTAAGTCCCAAGCGGTCTGACTGGCCATTGGTTGACGGTCAGATCGGTGGCTAGTCAGACCGGCCAAGGGGGCGGTTAGACCGACTGGCCAACAGTCAGACCAGCCATGGGCGGCGGTCTGACCGGCCAGCTCTGTGTTCATGCGTTGGGACAAATGGTGAACTTCATGGGATTGGCCAAAGTCATGGGTTTCAATGCAAATGCATGATGTATGCTTTTGCTAACGTGGGTCAAGTTGCGAATAACTTGTACCGCGAATCGATTTATTGGTCTATTGTTGTACATGTGGCTTGGAGTCAACGATGGTCAACGACGCAGATAATTGGAACTAGGCTAGGAGGGTTGAGATCCAGAACGATCGAGGATGTCGAGTGAAGTGACTAAACTCAAGCATGGCTCAAGATGGACAAGGTTCACCGAACGGGAAGTTCGGTGCAACAAGTTGCATCAAGTGGCGCGGGGGTTGGTGCAAGTGCCATTATGTTTTCGATGGGAGCTGGATGGGAGAGACTTGCTGACATGAAGAGAGCCATTGATCAACCTACACGTGGTGAAACATAGGATTCTTCACAACTATTAGACTCGGTCTTTTGAGAAGGGGTATTTTGGTATCTTCGCCAAAATACCGGGTTGGTAACCTTTGGAGAAACCATGGCGCAAGACGACGCAAGGAGATGAGGTTTATGTCAATGACAATCAATGGCAAGGATGATCGGGACTAGGCTAAGAGAGCTAAGGTCTAGAGTGATCGATGAGGCTATGTGAAGTCATTGGACTCAAGCATGATACAAGATGGACATGGTCGACCGAACGAGAAGTTCGGTGCAACGGGTTGGATCAAGTGGCGCGGGGGTCTGTGCAAGTGTCATGGTGGTTCTGGTAGGAGCCGGATGAGAGAGACTTGCCGACATGAAGAGAATTATTGATCAATCTACACATGGCGAAGCATGGGATTGCTTCACGATGATTAGACTCGGTCTTCGGAGAAGGGTCGAGAAGGGGTATTTTGGTGTCTTTGCCAAAATACCGGGTTGGTGACCTTTGGAGAAACCACGGTGCAAGATGGTGCAAGGAGATGCGATTTAGGTCAAGAGAAGATGGAGTTCACGAAGAGGCAGATTCGAGAAGCCCAGTTCGTCATCTGCTTTGAGAAGCATGGGTGAGTGTAGACTCGTTTGTGTGTGGGCTTAACTGGTGCCCGATAAGGTTTTATCTCTAAACCTAGCCTCCACTATAAAATGGAGGTGTGTAGAATTGGCACCCTGATCCATCAAGCCTCAAGTCTAGGAAAGCCTAATTTATGATTTAGGGCTAGGAGAGAAAAGTGGAGAGGCTAGGGTTTGGAGAGATGGATTGATTGAGTACTCAAGTGTTGAGCTTTTGTTCTCCATGATGGAGTTACTATAAACCAACAATCTCTTGAATCAATTCAAGCAAGATTTCCTCCCAGATGAGTTCTCTTTTGTTCTTGCTCGCTCTTTGACGTCTTTTGGGATTTTGTGTGTTCCCTTGGTTTTCTTGGTGTTCTTGCTGTGATCTAGCTTGCTAGGATATGTGGGATATCATCTAGGATCATTTTGACCATCATCCACCCACAAGCAAGTTTTTGATCAAAGTTTGAATTTCCTCGGTTCCTACTCCTTCTTGATCTCATCCAAGAAGTTCGTGGAACCTTGGCCTCGATCATCTCGATGGTTGATTGGAATATATTTTCTGACCTTCTTGATGAGCTATGATTAAAATTTCAAGGGATTTGGATCATCGGATCAAAAGTTAGGTAGTTGTGTGATGTTCTTGCCTCTGACCGTGCGAGGGGCGATCGACCGACCACCATCCACGGTGGTCAAACCGCCGTAAAGGGTCGAGTTATGGGTTTTTCCTCGGGGTTCATCGGTTTCAACGCAAGACTTCTGTTGTGCTTGTATTCTCTGATTTTATAGCTTCTATAGCTATTGAGGAGAAGAAGAAGTTGAAATCGGTCGGGGTTGAGAAAGAGTGAAAAAGAGTATCGCTCCTATTCACACCCCTCCCCTCTAGTCGCCGTTTTAGTCCAACAGGAGGTGTTACCAAAATCCATGTTTTGGTCAAATCTTGCCAATGGATATGGGCATGCTAAAAATTGGCATAAAACCAAGTGAAAAACCAAAATGCAAGGGTATTGCCAAATTTTGGTAATTAAGGTTTGCTTTGGCATTCAACCAAACAACCCCTTAGCCTTATGTGGCAATGATGTGTCTTTTCTATACCCTCTCGCGTTGTGCATGCCCTAATAATGCTTAAGCCGCTCCTAGAGAAGCTACTGTAACATCCCAATTTTCGAAGCCTTTTTGAAAAAAAATTCAAAACTCAAAACTAACCATTGGTTCTGTTTTTTGCTCAAGCTTAACCTAGAATTTTGGAAATTTAGAGATTTAACTTGAATAAATTGAACTCTAATTAACCTTTTTGGTTGATCTTGAGTTGTTAGTGCTCTTCGGCTTTAGCTTTCCTTCTCTAGTTGCCCTGGGTACCCCCTCGACCTTTCTTAGGTCCCAGACCTCCCTTGTGTTTGGACCTCCCTTAGGTCCAAGCTCAGGTTTGTGTTTCAAATATCCTTGTTAATCGAAAATCCAAACTCGGGGTTGTGTGTTTCCTTTGGACCTCCCTGTGTCCTCCAAGACCTCCCTTGTGTTCGCTTGGACATCCCTTGTGCTCGATCAAACCTCTCGCTCGATTTTGACCTTCATCGCTTTTGAACCGTTCGATTTGTGTTGGGCGGTTTGATCTTGTCGACACGTTCGGATGGTCCGAGCGTTCAAATCCTTTTAAACCCTTCGATTTCTTTTGGACGGCCTTGATCTGATGTAGAGTTCGCCTGGTCCGAACGTTCCCATCATTTTGGACCGCCCGATCTAGTTGAGTGACCAAGATCGAGTGGTAGCTTCGGATGGTCCGAACGGCCCAATCGTTTTGACCCGTTCGATGGTGATCTAACAGCTCCTGCTCCTTTGTGCCTTATCTCGCTATCGCTAATCTCCCCTTGCGAGTTCCTAGCCGTCAGACCTCCTTTGATCTTGATCTGGACCGTTAGGACCTCCCTTTGCGAGATCCTAGCCGTTAGGACCCCCCCTTGATTTGATCTGACCGGTAGGACCTCCCCTTTGATTTGATCCGACCGTCAATACCTCCCCTTGAGAGATCTGACCGTCAGGACCTCCCCTTTGATTTCATCTGACCGTCAGGACCTCCCCTTGAGAGATCTGACCATCAGGACCTCCCCTTTGATTTGATCCGACTGTCAGGATCTCCCCTATTTTGATCTGATCGTCAGGACCTCCTTAGGACCGCCTTGTCCTCAGGACCTCCCCTATTTTGATCTGACCGTTAGGACCTCCTCAAGACCGTCTTGTCCTCAGGACCTTTTGTGATCTTTTCGCAAGGACCTCTTCCTTAGGACCTCTTGTGACCTTCTCGCAAAGACCACCTCCGTGGGTCATGACCTCCCATGGGTCACGACCACCTTTGTGAGTCACGATCTCCCTGTTGGTCGCAACTGCTCCTTTTGCAAAGACCACCCCTTTTGGACCTCCCCTCTGGGTTGGGTCAGCCTCATGTGTTTGACTGGCAGCTTGTCAGTTCCTACTCATTTTCCTTTTCCTCCCGTTGAGTACTGCCAGGGCAAAAGTCTTCAAGCATTTATTGCGGTTGCTTCTGCAGTATCTCGTTTCCCTCTTTGGTCACTTCCTTGACTTGCCCTTTTCCCTCCATCACCTGCTCCCGTCGTGTGCCATTTAATGCGGTGTCCTCTTCTTAGGGTCTCCCGTGCCTATAAAAGGACCCGAGAGAGCTCCCTGGCCTCTATTTGTTGCCCTGCACCTTGGACCTCCTCCTTTGAGCTAGACCTCCCTCGTCTGAGCCCTCCTTGAGCAATTCAAGCTCTGGTTTTCATCTTCTTTGTAACCTTTCTTTGGCTCTTACTTGGTGAGTTCTTTTGATCTTCTTGTTGGAGTTTGCTTTGCTTATTTTGGCTCTCTTGAACGTGTAGATCCCGGTTTCACAGAGGAGTTCTTGGACCGGGCCGCATCAACAGAAGCTTCTCAGTTCTTCATCGAAGGCAAGTCATAGACCTTGATCATGTTGAACCTATCTTTGCAAAATGTATATTGTTTTAACTTATCATGCATGGCTATTTGTATACAAATGGTTTTGGGAGTAGTCTTATGCCCTCTTGCTAGTAAAGACATCCTTGGTTATTTGAGATATACATGTTGACATGTTTCCTTGACCTCCTTAGGATGGGCTTTGTAGTTGGTCTCTGTTGAATACCAACATGGGTTCGTTTGATGCTTAGCCATGCTGTAGCTTGCGATGGTATCAACTTCATGTTTCTTAATTGTTAAATATGACTAATGGACTATGGAACCGTGGCAATGCCATTCGATGAAATTGCTGTGCCAAGACTAGGGTGGTCCTTTGGCCGGGAGGAACCCCAAATGTTTTATGCTCGGACAGGATGGATGGTGGTTAGTGTGGGTGCAGGAAGCACATTGGGTTGTGGAACGACTTGCCTGAGCAGCCAACTAAGGACTTAACCTTGAACCACTGATCTGGGTCACCTTGAGCAACCACATGTCCAGGATGGGGTGGACCGGATGCAATAATTAGAGAAGCTTGAGTCGGTTCTGTGTTGATGGGAATGGCGCAAGAGGGGGCCGAGACGACGAAACCTTAGCGAGAGCAGAACAGAGTCAAGTGGACCTTTGTAAAGACCTGGTGGTGGTCTCTACTTGATTCACACGTCCAAGGAAACGTGTGTCGTATCAAGCGATCACCTCTTGTGGGTAAAGTGTACAACCTCTGCAGAGTGTAAGATCTATTCGAATAGCTGCGGCCTCGGTTATGGTCATGCCCGAAGATTTCACGCAAGGGGTAGACCTTTTCAAAAGAACATGTGGTGGGATTTGAGCTGGTCTTGTGCGGTTTGGTGTAGTTCGAGTGATCGTGGTGATCACAATGAGGTTCGATTAAGGATGTATGCCCACAAGTGTTTTAAAAGAACTTGCTTACTTATGAGTTTTCTTTCAACTTGTGCTTTGAAATCTACTTAATATATTTCTTGCAAATATTGCTTTCTGCCAACTAACCTTGCAACCACTTCTTGTCAAGGTTTATATGATTATTATTTGCATGCATCCCCTATGACTTGCTGAGTACATTCAACGTACTCATGGCTTTGTGCCCTCTATTTGATCAGCAGAGGAGGGTGACCCAGGGAGCACAATGCTCTATGAAGAAGAGCTCTACGAAGACCTTGCGACTTAGGGACGTCCTCCACTTGATGGCTTGTGAGGCCGGTCGAATGGACCCTATGTTTTTGGTGTTTTCCGTTGCTGTCACCTCTTTTGTTGTAAGCCCAGTGAGACACCCCTGTAAACAACTTGGACCATAAGGTCTTTGGCTTATGTGATTATTAATTTGTCTGCTTCATCTTTAGATCGTTGTATGGTTGTGATTTCATCTATGTTGTGACTGTGCGAGCTAGCCTTGGATCCTGGGACTAGCTTAGTGCACATAGGGTCTCGGGTAGGTGCTACCTCAGGCGCCGACAACTACTTTGAATTTTACACAGCTTGACATGTAATGTATAGATATGGATGCAAATATGGTAAGGACTTGTACCATTCGAAATGTTATTTTATCCAAACTATTCGTGTTCAAATTCTATAAAGCAATACACATATTTTATTGTAATATGCCTGATTAGTTGGACGAGTTTTTAAAATTTAATGTAAATTCAGGTTCCTTTAGGTGAAATAAATAAATTAGAGTGAAGTGTGACTACACAAGGATAAAGTGTTATTAATATCTTCACATTACATAAGTTATAAGGATATCTCGGTCTACCTGAATTATCTAGACATTTGATTCGTATTCGTATTCATTTAAAAAGGCTAATATAGATGTGGTTTCACCACTATTCCTATTCGACCCATTTCCACCCACTACGCTTTTCAACGATCGATGAATTTCCCGAGTTTTAGTTCCCTATTTCTAGCTAATGCAAAACATAAGCTAGCAAGCGTTTTTTTTAAAGCAAGAAGTAATCAGTTTGCACGCTGAGAAAGCGTGGGCATGCTCCTTGGGTGTCTCTCAAAATTCCCAGCGTGTGTACACTGTACAGGGCGTGCGTGCATGCTTGTGTTGGGTGGAATTTTTTTTGGAGAGAGAGAGAGGAGTAAGCAGCTAAACTCAGCACCAGAGCGATAGGCCGACCATTCCGTTTAAAAAGAGGAAAAGGAAATAAAATAGGCCGACCATCACACAACCCATCAGACTACTCACTCCGGCCCATCAGCCCAAGTCCACCCCTCCCTTACCCAGCCTCTCTCCCACACTCCCATCACACCGACACCCCAGCCCCACCATCCCGCGACGCTGACCCCACGGCCCCACCACCCTCCGGAACAAATCCAACGGCCCAAACCCACCCCGACCCCGATCACGACCGTCCGCCCTAGGGCAATCCCTCCCCAAACCCCCCGCCGCACGCTATATAAGGCTCCCCCTTCTGCCCGCTCCAACCCTAGTCGCACCCATCTCTCCGTTTCCCCTTCCCCTTCCCTTCCGCCGCCGCCTCCACGCAGCCGCCGCCGCCGGGATGGGTCGCGTGATCCGCGCGCAGCGTAAGGGTGCGGGGTCCGTGTTCAAGTCGCACACCCACCACCGCAAGGGCCCCGCCCGGTTCCGGTCGCTGGACTTCGGCGAGCGCAACGGTTACCTCAAGGGCGTGGTCACCGACGTCATCCACGACCCCGGGCGCGGCGCGCCGCTGGCCAAGGTGACCTTCCGGCACCCGTTCCGGTACAAGCACCAGAAGGAGCTCTTCGTGGCCGCCGAGGGCATGTACACGGGCCAGTTCGTCTACTGCGGCCGCCGCGCCACGCTCTCCATCGGCAACGTCCTCCCGCTCCGCTCCGTGCCCGAGGGCGCCGTCGTCTGCAACGTCGAGCACCACGTCGGCGACCGCGGCGTCTTCGCCAGGGCCTCCGGGGACTACGCCATCGTCATCAGCCACAACCCCGACAACGGCACATCCAGGTACAGCCCCCAATCCCTCCCTCCCTCGCTTTCTCTCCTCTCATGGCGTGGCATTCATATGGTTAGATCTGGTGTGCTCGTGCTCGACTGCTCGTGTTAGTAACTGTTGTGATGTGTGTGGTGCGTGGTAGGAAATGATGCTCTGTTCGTATGGCCCGTAGTTGATGCGATTTGTATGTATGTAATAGTTTACTGCTCTAGATATGCATGATCTATATGTTGCTTTGTAATTTATCAAAGGCTAAAATGTTTAGATATGCGCTGTTTGTTTAGACATGATCTGCAATTTCGATGTTATGTTTGATGTTTCCATTTCTGTTGTTTCTTAGATTTGATACTAGAACAGGACAAACAGGTTGTCACAAAGCCTTTTGATTTGTTATATTAGCCTGTTTCTGGTTGTGTCTATATGCTGATGATGTTGTGAGCTAGTGATTGCTTCGTAATTATTAGCTCATGTCAATTTAGATTCTACATGTTATTGGAATAGTTAATTTTGAATGTATACATGTGCGTACTTGATTATCATGTTTGCTTGTGCTGCTGAGATGTATTGATGTTTGTGATGAGTTGGTGCAGCGACATTTACTATGTAAATGTATTTAGACACAATAGTCTTGTATAGGCACAGCTACTAATGCTGTTCTGTTCTTGCAGGATCAAGCTCCCCTCTGGCGCCAAGAAGATTGTCCCGAGCAGCTGCCGTGCCATGATTGGCCAGGTCGCCGGTGGTGGCAGGACTGAGAAGCCGATGCTGAAGGCCGGCAACGCATACCACAAGTACCGTGTGAAGAGGAACTGCTGGCCGAAGGTGCGTGGTGTGGCCATGAACCCTGTCGAGCATCCCCATGGAGGAGGTAACCACCAGCACATTGGCCACGCCTCCACCGTCCGCCGTGATGCTCCGCCCGGCCAGAAGGTTGGTCTCATTGCTGCAAGGAGGACTGGTCGGCTCAGGGGCCAGGCCGCCGCCACTGCTGCCAAGTCCGACAAGGCCACTTAGAGTGATTGTCGTTATTGTTCTTTATCTATATTCGCTGCCCTGCCCATGGCTAGATTACCCTAAAGGATATGTATTCCAGTATGGATGTGGTTTTTGCTTGGTACCTTGGTGACATTATGATGGATGTTTGTTGTCAGTTTTCGCGGTCATGGTCTGGATCCTACATTCCGCCTAAAGAAGTTTTTGCTTGGATATTTGCTGGTTAAGTTAGGCCTTGCTACTTGTTAATTTCGTTCGGTATTTGTGTTTTGTGGCTGTGATGGTTGGCAACTAGGTTTGGTTCTATGATCACCCCTGAGCACTGAATTGTTAAGATTCTGTTGGATATATTGTTATCTAAATATCTCTAGACGGTTGTTATAGATCATTTCATTGCACAGTGAGCATCAGGTTGCCAAAGGCAGAGGAGCATGCTCGGGGTGAAACGAACTCTTGCGCATTTCAGCTTATGAAGCTTCCAGTTAGATTTGCACATCCTTTTTTTTGAAAGGAGATTTGCACCCGTTGATTGATTGCCTGGTCTGCAGCCTAATGAAGAGCAGAATAGGTGAGGTAGCTCTCATTTCTACAAGACCCGCATTGAAATGCATTCACTGTAGCTTGTTGCATTAACCGCATCGATCAGTTTCCTGGTAGTAACAACATATTATACCCTTTTTCAAATTTGCACAAGTAGCCCATTGTGAATACACGCATGCATCCCTGACTTAGTCTTACAGAACGTGTATGGTTTTTTTTTCTCTCCATGCATCAACGAATTTACCTAAAAACTCGAAGATTGGTGTCTGTTGAACATTCACCAGGCAACAAATTAAGGAGGTGAATAGGTAACGTGGCAGCAAATGATTGGAGGAGAGAGGGAGAGGAGAACGCTTGAACAACGTGGATGAGCGTCCTGGTCAGTGTTCACCCAGCATTGACGAAATGTGAGCACTCTACTCGTACTCTTAGCACTTTGATTCATGTCTAGGCTCTGCCAAGCTTACGACGTTAACTCAATGTAGGCGGAGAGACATAGCCCGACCATGCGTAGCCATGTCTCAAACTCAGATCCTCTAGCCCTCATGCTGGACTGTCTGCTCGTCCTCAGCATGTCGGCTCACCCTCGATTGCCTGCATTCGAGAAGGATTAATGTTAGAATAGCGGATGTAGGTACGAAGTGTACACATTATTCGGATAGAGTTGGGCTCACAAGTGGACGACTCGTTGTAGGATCCTGTCGTCAGGAGGGGACACAAGTTGATACAAGTCGAACTGTCACATTACATGTTGCGCCTCGTAAGGCTCCACCATATTGGCAAACACCAGATGGCAGGTCGTCGCCGATAATCTAGGGTCCTGCGTGCATTGCACGGATAGTCTTTGCTAAAATTGTTAGTTCACAAAAGATTAATGCTATGGCTATTTGGGTGCACAAATCTCTTGTGACTAATATTTGAGGACTCAAACTTGTTTGGGTACCAAAAAGTGCTTAACATGCTAAATAGGTACTTGGAGAGACATTGTAGGCTTGGTTCATTCAAATAGAGGTGGATTCTACCTATGTCAATTTGGAGCCAAGCTTGAGGATGTTAAGAACCAATGTTATTTCGGTCACAAATACTTACATTGAAGTATCTAGCCTCTAGCTTTGTGTAGGATGCATTCATGAAAATTCTTTTCAAAATGTGTATTGCTCTTGTTCAAAATCTTCATTATTGTAATCTTGAGCAAGATGGTAGGTGACACATTAAGGGGGGGTGCTAAGTCATATACATGTATATCACATCCCTAAGTGTATCCAAATAAATTAAGTACTAGTAATGTTTTTCAAAATTGAGTTGTTTAGCCAAAAGTCAAAAATTTCATAACTATTAGCAATCTTGTGAAAAACTAGTTGCAAAATGTATACAAATACTATTCAATGGTTTTTCAAATGTTTTGGCTCAAGAAAAACCTATTTTAAGCAAAAATGAGTTTCTAGCCGAAATTCTAGATTATAGTATCTTGTTTTTGACATAAACTAGATTTTTTTTATGTAAAATCTATTCTAAAAAGAATTTGAAAACCATCCCAAAAGAAATATCCTAGAATTGGCTATTATAAACCTTTTTGGTATTCAAGAGATTTCCAAAGGCCAACTGAGCAAAAGTTATTTGGTTTCAAAAGTCATTCAAAATACTATTTTGATCTAAGTTGTTTCTAAAATACTTCCAAAATATTTTCTAGCACTTAAGTGAGTTTTGCCATTTGAGCCAAAAGTATTCACACAAATAGGTCCATAATGGTGTACATGACTCGTACATGCAATTAGATTCTTTAAATACCATCAAATGCTCAATTTGACTCTTTTGAAGAAGTTTCATGAAAATAAACTCTTTTTTTCAAAAAACAAAAGCTTAGTTTATAAAATTATTTGATAATTAGATTTTTTTAAGGGCTATATAAGTTGGAAATGCTCCAAATATGTTTATGTGGTTAATTGTGTGAAAATTTGGAGCAAATTACAACAAATCTCTCTTTTCTCCAAAAATCTCCATTGAAATTTGTTGACAGGTTTAGTCTCAGCCGATCTAACTGGCTATTCCGGGCGGTCTGAACGCAAGCACATCGGACTAACTGCCCATTTCCTAGTGGTTAGACCGGGTGTGCGTATGGGTCTTTTTCTTCCAAATCCCAAATCGTTTTCTTTCCTTCAGTTGCATTCTTCTCCACTCGAAAACACACACTCTCTCTCTCACCTCTGGTCGTCTTTCTCCTCTCTGGTTTAGGATCTCCTTCCCTGGCCATCGGATTTGCGTCCCAAGGTAACTAACTTGTTCTCCTCCTCCTCCTCCTCCTCTTTTCATTCCATGGATTGGTTAGAGTTATCATTGGCTCATTTCACAATCCCACGAAAACCTAGGTGGAGAAAGTTCTCTCAAATCCAGTCTTGCTTCTTCAAGTTTTCTTCAAGGAATTCATCTTTGATCTTCTCCTCTCTTCATCTAAGCCGGTAAACCCTAAATCCCTACTTGTATTTTGTCCTCATTGTGATTTTTCCCCAAAACTTCTAGGGTTTAACATGAATATCCTTAATTCATTCAAATTGGTGGAAATTGTTCATATGCAAGTAGAATGGAATTAGATTAATCTAATTCTAGTGCCACATTGCAAGTTTTGGATTGAAATCTATTTTCTCCAAAAACTCGTTGCCACTGTCTTTGGCGGTCTGATCGGCCGACTGGCGGTCTGACCGGTCGTAATAGTAGCATTGCAATTTGGACTTAAAATTATTGCAATCTTATTCCTTGAACTCCATTGTTAATCCTTGTGCTCTTTTCAACAAAAATGTCTCGAAACTCTGCTCTTCCCTCTTCATCAAAAGGAAAAGCGTCAATTGAGGATATATCTGAAGAATAGTTTAAAGAATAAGAAGAATTAACTGACAATAGATCATTTGCCAAATCCAACTCCTTTCTTCGTTGTGGATGAGAGAAGGATTAGAAGTGAGAAATACACTACCTTGAGATATACAAATCAGTTTCCCCTTCCCAAAAATGCAACTGAAACATTCTTCCATACTAAGTTCCAAGAGGATGTCTTTTATCATGTGTATGAGAAGAAAAACTTCGCAAATCATCAGTATGTGACTTGGAGTTATGTCAATCAGAATCCTCTCTACAATGGACTCAATTATCTTTTTCGTCGAGTGAAATTGGATAACTTTGTGACTTTGAAGTGTGACTATCACTCTAGGACCATCAAGCAATTCTTTGCCACAATACATGTCTCTCCTGAGTTTGGTTCTCTCAACTGGATGACAGCCACACAATAACCCAGTGCTTCAAAGATGGATTGTCATGAATCGTGGCTCATCCCTGCAACTTGGAGTTTTAAGGTACACCTTGAGGAGCCTTGGGATCCGACTCTAATAGATGAGCTATATGATGCCACCCACAGCTTTGTGCGTGGAAGAGCGACTGGACTTCTGCCCCTTCCTAGCATCATAAACAGGATAATAAGAGCAACTTTCTTTCCAAGAAGTGGCAACAATGATGAGATTCATGGTAGGGCATGGAATGTTATCAATCACATTTTAAATGGCACCAAGTTTGATGTTGTGGACTTTATCATAACTGAGATAGCATTATCAAAGAGGGATACAAAAGAAAAGTATTTATTATGCTCACTACATCATGAAGCTGATTCAACACAAGTCTAATCTCATATATCCCTGTGATGGAATTCATGAGGAATTCAGACCAAGCAACATCCCTCCTCCATCCTAGGATTTTATGAAAGGATCCCTTTTGGGTATTTGATGCCAAAGGGGGAGAAATATAAGGAAATAAGAATTCAGAGAAGATTGGAAGTTTGGAAAACAAGCTTAATGTTTTTTTTTATTTAGGTCAATAAACCTTGTCTTGTAAGGATAAGCTTAGACTTATTCTTGTAATATCTTTGGTAAGCTTATGGAACCTTGTATGGCTCTTAGACATATTTTGGGCATTTGGATGTTTTCTTACGACTTGTGTTATGACTTATGCTATCTATTTGTATCCTTGTACAAAATATGTTTATTATGGATCTTTATCATATTGCATGCGTATTTAACTCTTGATCCTAATTGTGATGTCATGCTTCCTTGGATCAAATATATAGGAGAAACTCTGACAAAATTCATAAAATTCACATATGTGCATGAAATTCCTTCAAATATCATATGCACATGTTTAGCGGGAGTTTAATCTATATATTATGGTTTTACTAGCAATAAATCTCTTTTGATTCATAGAAAATTAGTTAATTGCTATCAAAACTTATCCTAGAGTATATATTTTGTTTTGTACTCAATGTATACTAAAAAATCATCTCTAAATTCCTTATTTGTTGAGGATTGTTATCAATTACCAAAAAAGGGGAGAATGAAGAATCTAGACCCGCCATTATGTGTTAATGGATTATTTTGGTAATTAATGACAATCGTCATGTGGACTAACATTTTCAATAAGTTGGTAAAACAGGTTAAGTCTCATGATAATGAATACTTTGAGTGGCGTCGTAGTTGATTATCCTCTAGTCAAGACTTGAGATGTAGGTGTAGCGTTATGGGTAGGCTACGATAGCATAAAACAAAAATTCTACCGCGGAACTAAGGAACCTTCGCTAGTAATAGATCACGTGATTATCACTAGACGCGCCGATTCGAAGCGGAAGTAGATTCGATGTGGCGAGTTGATGCAGTCGTACTCGCCGCACGTCTTCTCCTCCTGCTCCTATGATCGTCATGAGTTGCGAATCGTCCTAGTGCTGATACTTTGCAACAACACCTCCAAGGTATCCACACGAACAGGGCAAGGACACCACGCACTGGAGTGCTAGCGCCGGCAGCATGGTCGAGGAAGGCGTGGCTATTAGGGTTTTGGGAATTCCTTCTGAAGGATCATCTTACCCCATGCCACTACCCCTCTATATATAGGCATCCATGATGGGTCTTGTACTGGAGGCCCATTAGGAACTCGTGACCTACAAGAATTCGGATCACCATCCAAATCAAATCCTAGCCCTTTAAGTGTGTGACCCTATAGGTTCATGTGTAATCGGTTGTGACTCGGAAAATCTTTTCCGACCATAAGTCGTTAGCGGTACCTAGCAGCACATAACAATTCCCGAACACACATATAATATATTGGACGAATCTTAATGCAATATGATCTAAGACCAGGTCCTTATCACTTACGACCAGCTTGTACTCAGTCACGACCAGTCCATTCTTAGATACGACCAGTTCGTAACTCCTTACGACCAGTTAGTATTCAATTACGACTAGTTTGTAACTCCTTACGACCAGTTGGTGATTATGTTCGACCCGTCTACGACCAGCTCATATCTCCATACGACCAGTTTTCAACCAGCTTCGACCAGTCTATGACCAGCTCGTATCTCCATATGACCAGTTTATGACCAGTGCGAGACTATGTTCGACTAGTCTACGACCATTCTATATCTCTATACGACCAGCTCGTATCTGGTCGAACCGAATGACCTACTTGTGTATTCTCCATTTGCCTCACGATATCTGATTGAACTCTAGGTGAGATAATTTGTCATCCATAGACTGTTCAATACTTTCTCGATCAAGCGTCGAATAACTTCCTATGGTCAACACTTCGACCACTAGTGGCATGGCCGTGCACTTTCTTTATCCAACCACAACGAGGGGCCCAGAGACATCTCTCCTGTTATATTAGGAGGGGCAAATCCCATATTCGACCAGTCATATTCCTCCGCATGTTTCATAGCATACCCGAAAGCTATCTTTATAACTACCCAGTTACGAGTAGCGCTTGGAAACTCCTAAGAGTGCTATTACACATGTAGAAAACCATGCTGATCTCAGGTCTAAGGATTATACATCATCATTGCTTGAGACCAACTGATGACACATGAAATCATAACAATCTCAACAGTGTCTCAAGGTGGGTCTTATCCAACACCATGTTCTCTAAAATGTGTCCATATTATTGGTTTAATATCTCCATATCAATGACCTGTGAAACATAGCCATTAACCAATACATAGGCTAGTATATTCATATGTGTCCTCATATGTTTTCGACTAGAGAACATTTAAGAATAATCATCGCAGAAATACAGAGTTTCACAATCAAGTCATATATATACTTGATAATAAATATTAACTGTATTATTCTAGGAACAAGATAACATATTATCCAATATTATGAACATAACGAAATATAATCATCTCTATGATTGCCTCTAGGGCATATTTCCAACAGAAGAATGTTATCGTGTGTTGATAAGGATTGAGACAAGATCCCAAAGTGAAGAAGATCATCATGTGTTGATGATTATCAAGTCAAGAACCCAGACTTGGAGCGAAGATGTTCGTCATCAAGTGATCACTCCAAGATGGATGTGTTGGAAATATGCCCTAGAGGCAATCATAGAGATGATTATATTTCATTATGTTCATAATATTGGATAATATGTTATCTTGTTCCTGGTTTAATATCGTTAATATTTATTATCAAGTATGTGACTTGATTGTGAAACTCTGTATTTCTGCGATGATTATTCTTAAACGTTCCCTAGTCGGAAACATATGAGGACACATATGAATAGACTACCATATGTATTAGTTGATAGCTATGTTTCACAAGTCATTGGTATGGAGATATCAAACCAATAATATGGACACATGTTAGAGAACATGGTGTTGGATAAGACCCACCTTGAGACACTATTGAGATTGTTTTGATTTCATGTGTCATCAGTTGGTCTCAAGCAATGATGATGTATAATCCTTAGACCTGAGATTAGCATGGTTTCCTACATGTGTAATAGCACTCTTAGGGGTTGCCAAGCGCTAGTCGAACTGGGTAGTTATAAAGGTAGTTTTCGGGTATGCTATGAAACATGCGGAGGAATGTAACTGGTCGGATATGAGATTTGCCCCTCCTAACATAACAGGAGATATGTCTCTGGGCCCCTCGTTGTGCTCAGATAAAGAAAATACATGGCCATGCCACTAGAGGTCGAAGTGTCGACCATAGGAAGTTATTCGACGCTTGATCGAGAAAGTATCAAACAGTCCATGGATGACAAATTATCTCACCTGGATTTCAACCAGATATCGTGAAGCAAAGGGAGAATACACAAGTAGGTCATTCGGTCCGACCAGATATGAGCTGGTCGTATAGAGATATAGACTGGTCGTAGACTAGTTGAACGTAGTCTCGCACTGGTCATATAGATATACGAGTTGTCGTAGACTAGTCAAAGGTGGTCGAAAACTGGTCGTATGGAGGTACAAGCTGGTCGTAATTGAATACTAACTGGTTGTATCTAAGTATGGACTTGTCGTGACTGAGTATGAGCTGGTCGTAACTGGTAAGGACCTGGTCTTAGATCATATTGCATTAAGTTTCGTCCGATATATTCTATATGTGTTTGGGAATTGTTATGTGCTGCTAGGTATCGCTGACGACTCGTGGTCAGAAAAGAGTTTCCGAGTCACAAACGATTACACATGAATCTATAGGGTCACACACTTAAAGGGCTAGGATTTGATTTGGATGGTGATCCGAATTCTTGTAGGCCACGAGTTCCTAATGGGCCTCAAGTTCGAGACCCATTATGGGTGCCTATATATAGAGAGGGCAGTGGCATGGGGCGTGATGATCCTTTTTGAAGATTTTTCGAAACCCTAATAGCCATGCCTTCCTCAACCACGCCGCTAGTGCTAGCACTCCAGCGCGTGGTGTCCTTGCCCTGTATGTGTGGATACCTTGGAGGTGTTGTTGCAAAGCATCAGCACTAGGACGATCCACAACTCGTGACGATCTCAGGAGCAGGAGGAGAAGACGTGTGGCGAGTACGACTATGACTGTATCAACTCGATACATCGACTCTACTTCCGCTATGAGTCGGCACGTCTAGTGGTAATCTCGTGATCTATTACTAGCGGAGGTTCCTTGGTTGCGTGGTAGAATTTTCGTTTTGTGCTATCGTAGCCTACTCGTAATCCAACAGGATGCTCAATGCAAAGGTATGACTACGATAAGCTAAGGTTGTTTCTAGTCATTTTACCGATCTCAGTGTTTGGTGTGGAGACCGGATTGTTAGTATAGGCTACCGTACTTTTAAGAGGGGTCTTGACTAGTAGCTTGAGTGTGTCATGTGTTGATAGCTCTTAGTGCTTGCTCTAGCTCTTCTAGGCATGATGCTATTATTTGCAATTATGTTTTACAAATAGTTGAAGCTCATGCATTAACTCCTTACAGCATGAGACTATAGTTTGCAAATATATTTTGCAAATGGTTGAAGTCTATGTACCTATTCCTTGTGGCATAATTCTAGAAGTCGACAAATATGTTTTGCAACTTGTTGAGAATCTTGCCTACATCTCTTGATTACATTACGTATGAATTTGCAAATGTGTTTTGTAAATTTGTGTTGAAGTGTTTTGCAAAATAACTTTTTTCATCTTGTCCGGACTGACCAGAACCCCGGACTGAGCCGGGCGGTCAAGTTTTTCCAGAGGGCTTCTCTTCTCACTGTTGGATATCCGAACTGATCGCAATTGAAGGGCCGGACTGACCGGACCTCCAGGTCATTGGCACGGTCAGAATTTTTTCAAAATGGGTTGTTTTGGGTCTTGCTATTTATTCTCCTTGCCAGACTTACCACAGTATGTTCACTGGTCAGACCGGAACCACGGACTGACCGGCACGGTCAGCTTTTTCTAGTAGCATGTTTCTTCTGGTTTGGATTTCTTCTAACCCGGTCTGACCGGACCTTGAGTGGGAGGACTGACTGGACCTGGCAATAACGTATAGACTATGCGACAATGATTAATATAGAAGTTACTGTTGCACAGTAGTCCGGACTGACCGGCCTTTTGCCTACGGTTTGACCGTTCTTACTGCCTTTTGCACAGATTCTCTTCCTGCGGCTAGCTTTTTTGCAGGTGGGTATATAAATACCCCTTGTGTCCAGTTGTAGGAGAGGGGCTGGTGCCATATTCTTTTCCCTTTAGCAAAGATCAAGCCTTCTCCTCACCATTGTGCATGTGTTGCACTTAGTGAGTTTAGAGAGCAAAATTCTAGTGCATGTGTTGCATTAGGTGTTGGATTTAGTATCCATTGAGCTTAGACACTTGATTCGTTCAAGTGAGCGTTTCAGATTTGTTACTATTAGTGTTTGCCGATATCTAGACAACTTGGAGGAGTTGCACCGGTGATCACAAAGAAGATTGTGAGAAGACCTGAGCAGTTGTGAGTGGCTTGGTGCTCACTATCTCCAGAGTGGAGGAAGAGCAACCCCGTGTGGATTCGAGGTGTAGGCTTAATTTGTGGAGCCGGTCCAATTCATTTGGGGTTACCTCAATGTGGACTAGGGGAAACCGGCAAGTTTCTATTCACCACATAAAAAAGTTCAAATGTTCTTGTGGTTTGCTTTCTTGAGCTTTACCTTCTTGCAATTTACGTTTATAAAATTAAATTGCTTGCTTGTCTTCTTAGGGTTGTAATCATTATCTTAGTCTTAGCGTGTTGGTGCATCAATCATTGTCTTAGTCTTAGCTTGTTGGTGCACTTAGTCAAAACTAGTTCTAGCCAAAAGAAACATATAAAATCGCCTATTCACCCCCTCTAGTCGGCCTCCTCGATCTTACACGTGTCCTCAGTGATCCAAAACTTGCACTGGTGATGCTCGTCATGGAAGGGTTTTAGTAGCTCCAGTAGAGGCATGTCTTGAAAGACATGAAAGATACAGATTATTAGTGAATAAATTAATAATGATGATGATTTACTAGAGATTAACTTTTAAAATCGCCTATTCACCCCCTCTAGTCGGCCTCCTCGATCTTACACATGTCCTCAGTGATCCAAAACTTGCACTGGTGATGCTCGTCGTGGAAGGGTTTTCAGTAGAGGCATGTCTTGAAAGACATGAAAGATACAGATTATTAGTGAATAAATTAATAATGATGATGATTTACTAGAAATTAAAAATTATGACTAAGTACACAACAACAAATTAATATACACTAATTAACTATGACCAAATTAATTAGACTAATTAAGTACGACCAATTGATTAATACTTAATTAGTAGCGATAAAATAATTACGACTAATTAAAATGCGACCAAATTGGTTGTCACTAAATTAGGAATAACTAATTACCACAAATGAATTACACATAAATAATTGTGACTTAATAATGACAACTACAATATTTATGACTAAATTATTTACGATCAATTAAATATCACTAATTAATTACCACATATTAATTACAAATAAATATTTACTGACTTAATAAGGCCCTAAATAATTTACGACTTAATAAGGCCCTAAATTAATTACGACTAACTATCTACGACTACATTAATTATGACAAATTTACTATGACTAATTAATTAATACTTAATTAACTATGAATGATTAATTACCACTAATTAATTATGACTAATTAATTAACCAACACTAACTAATTATGACTAATTAATTTGTAACTAATTAACAATACCACAAATAAATACGAAAGATTAATTTAACTACGACTAATTAATTATGACATAATTAATTGCAACTAATTAACTAACACATATTTAATTACGCCTAAATGATAATGACTAAATAACTCCAACTAATTAACCAAGACTAAATAACTAACTACACAGTTAATAAAAAATACATACGAGAAAAAAATACAGGCTAATATGACGGCTAATGACTGCTCTAAACAAGCCTTAATCATCTGTGAAAACGAAATCGACCGAGGCTGCGAAGGAAAGAGCAAGCGAGAATAAGAGAACGAGCGAATGAGAAAGCGAGCGAAGCGTCTCGCACTCCACTGTGAATTTATAGCCGCCGAACATATCTCTCGGTGGCCTTAAGCGGCACGGAGAATCGATTCCTCAAGACGCTGGTTGCATGCAATGCGATGGATGGACGTGATAAGGACAAGATGGGATAGAGGGGTGGGCAGTGACTTTGGGCACATGAGGGGGGCAACTGCCGATGTGGCGGTGCATCCGTGCGGGGGCGGAGTTGGTCTGGGTGCGAGAGGAGTGAAGCCGCGCCATGTGTGCGGTGCTGGCCTGTCCGGGCCAGGGGCAACCAGACAAGGCGCATCCGGGGCACTAGCGAGCGGATAGGGCCAGCACGCAAGGCATGTTCGGTGCACAGGCGAGTGGACAAGGCGGTCGGGCGCACGACAGCTGGCTCGTCCGGGCCACAGGAGACCGGACAGGGCGATCGGGTGACACGTAGTGACTTCAGGGCATGGGCGACCGGACAAGGCAGCGCGGTGCTCTGGGTGCAAGACAAGGCTTGTTTGTGCGACAGGAGGACGGCGTCGGCCACATGGTTGGAGGAGGGAGGTCCGGGCACTAGATGAACGGTGGAGGTTGAATCCAGGCACTAGATGCGCGGTTTTGGACACATGTCAGTCGTCAGCACATCCGTGGCATTATTTTTTTGACAATACGATGTGCAAACGACCAGTTTTGTTAATACCGGTGCCAACAGTGCCATTTAGGCCAAAAACTCACCATTAACCTGCTAGGCTTGTTGTACATGTAAACTACAATAGTAGTAGTGTCGGGACCCTGGATTTCCTAATCCGAGCCCTCTGTGTATTATGAATTAGTCCCAAGATTAGTAGCTAGTTCACACAGTGGCATCATTGATGAAATCATATCCATACAACAAAATATCTAAGAAGCAGACAAATTAATATTACCTAGTAGCAATAGACCTTGTGGTCAAAGTTTATAGAGTTTGCCACGCAGGACTTAACACAAAAGAGTAAACTTGCAGTGGAATAAAACAACTCGTAGTAGCCATCCGACATGCCCACATGCAATCGAGTAGAGAACGTGGCCTAGTTCGCATAGTCTTCGGAGTATTCCTCATAGAACTCTGCGTTCCCTGTTTCTTCCTCGGTGACTGATCAACAATGGTATAATGTCATGAGCATATAAAGTACTTAGCAAGTCGTAGAGAAATGTATACAAATAGTATTCATGCAAGGCTTGAACGATGATAGCTTTATGGCTATTTTGCATAAAGCAGTATTGATAGTAAATACAGTAAATAGATTGGAAAGTATAATTTAAAAGATTAAATACATATGTAAACAAGTACTTTGAATCAACTAGTGAACTACCTGTTCACTTCCCAACCAACAACCAACGAACTATCTATTCACTTCCCAACCAACAACCAGCGAACTACCTGTTGACTTCCCAACCAAACCATCCGAACATTTTATGAAAATTCCATCCCTCATGTGAAATCATCAGACATTGTCTATAACCGGGGACACGGCTATTCGAATAGTTTTTAACACTCTATAGAGGTTGTACAACTTGACCCACAAGAGATAATCAACAAATAATGTCGGTCATGATACGCTTTTGTAGGCGTGCGACTAAGTGATTATCACAAGGCTTTTGTAAAACTATGTTTTGACCCAGTTCTGATCGCTAAGGTTTTGCCTACATCCGGTCCCCTCTTACGCCAATTCAACAACCCAAACAGAATCAAACCAAAATATTGCTAATTAATTAGCCAGGTCCACCCCATCCTAGACATGTAGTTGTACAGTATGACCCAGATCAATAGCATACAAAGTTAAGTCCTTAGTGACCATTTAGGCGAGACAACCACATCCCAAATTCATCTCCGTTACTACACGATCACTCGCCGGAGTATGAAACCATTTTTGTTCAACTCGGCCAAAGGGAAACCCTTGCCATAGCACAATAAATTTTAATAACAGTGGCAATGCCACGATTCCATACTTTTTTAAGTCAAGTTTAACATTATTGAACATGCGATCAAGAGCCCATCGTAACTAAGCATAGCTAAGCATAATATGCCCCATGTTGGTAATTCTAATATTTCCAACTAGTATCAAACCCTTCTTATGGTGTCCAAGGATGTATGTTCATCACAATTATTCAAAGCGGCATAATGTCAAATAGGTGCTTAACTACTCCCGGAAACAATTGGTATAAACTTAGCAAGGCATATTGATATAAAACAATATAATTTTATAAAAATAGGTACAACATGATCAAAGGTCTATGACTTGCCTTCGTTGAAGGTTTTAGTTGCTTTGGCTGACGGGTCTAGGAAAGCTTCGGATATGCCGGAATCTATAGGCGCAAAAAGAGCCAAATAAATACAATAAAATCAAATAAAATCTAAAAACTATCAAATTAGAACCAAAATAAAGGTATTGGATTTATATGAATTTAGAGACAAGAATCGATGGAATTGGAGTTTGTATGAAGGAGAACGAACGTCCGACATATTGTAATCACATGAAATGATAGAATTTCAGAAAAGGGACTGTGCTAGTAAAACTGTGCTGATTCAATTTTACAGAGCAAAGGTGAAGAGGGGAATGACAAAGGGGGTCCACTTGCAAGAGAAAGCAAGAGGGAAAGAAAAGAAGGGGTGTATGATAGAGGGGACCCACTTGAAAGTGAGACAAAGAATAAATGTAGAGAGCAACCACAAAGAACCAAAACAGAGGAGCTCCTGGTGGCTTGGGCATGGCGGCGACGCCGACGAGCGGAAGGGTAGCGGTGGCAACCGACTACCAAAATTGGTTCCCATAGGGGTGGGGATCCCATGGGCGGCGTGCCTGCAGACCGTCTGTTGCCCGCGATACATGGCGGTGCCTGGAGAAAATGGAGGGAGCACGAGTAGTGCTTGAGCAAGGGGAAGGCGTAGGGCCACTCGAGGCAGTCTGGGAAAGGCTGAGGAGGCGACGCTATGTCGGCCGACGGCGGGGAGAGAGGGAAAAGAGGGGGAAATGGAGGAGGGGCTTTGGGAACATGCAGTGACGCAGGTGGCTTGGCAAAATACCGACCAGAGAGAGATCGTCGACGAGGCAGCGCGACCAACTTTGGAGAAGAAAGAGGAAGGGCAGCGGTGGTGAGCTCCGGGGGGAGGGGAGGAAAAAGGGGAAGCGGGGAGAGGAGATGCTGGCTTTTTATAGAGGGAGAAGGGGAGCAGTGGCATGGGACGTGATATGGGCGGTCTGGAAGTGGCTGCAAAGCAGCATAGGCGTGGCAGGCCGAGGTGGGGCGGGCGATGCAGTCAAGGAACCTGTGGGATAGGGTGGTATGAGCTCAGAGGTCTTGTGAGATGCGAAGGGCGCATGAGAGCCAGGGCCAGAGCATGGCAGAGAAAAGGGGAGAGGAAGAAAGAAAAAAGGAAAGGGGGGAAGGAAAAAGAGAAAAGGAAAAATAAAAAGAGGAAAAAGACAAGGAGAATCCAAAAATAATTTTTGCAAAATTCAAGAAACTACCATAAAAATCCTTGGAACCTGAAGAATTCGAATACAACAAATTTTAAATTTAATTAAAGTTTAATTTAATCATTTAAAATGTTTTAAATTCTAGAAATTCAATTTAAGCTTTAAAATTATTCAATAAAATACAAATGGTTCATTTTAATTTTTCTAGCTCCGCTACTGCCTCCATACCACCATAACCAGCATACCTGAGGCGGAGGGAGGGGGACACCGGCAGGAGCCATGGCTCCCCCAACCTACCAAGATTTTTTTACCACCTTAATTTTTTTTTTGGGAAAATTGGCTACAGGGCATTGAACTTTTGAGTCCTTTGCCGACGGACATCAAAAAATGTGGCTTCACCAGAAGACACTCAAATTTTGTGGATTTTGGCTGTAGGACACTAAGGAAATTATTATATTATTATTCATTGTTTCGGAGAGAGAAACACTACCAAATGACCTTTATACCCTTCCCTCTATGACGAGTGGGGTTCGCGGTCAGTGAAAGAAGACAGGGGAGGGTAATCGGTGGTTCAGGCTAGGATCAACGCCAGCGAGGAGGTCAATGGCGATGGCTAGCAATGGCAAAAATGGAGTGCAGGGAACGGGGCGAATTCACAGGCGGTGGCAGCACGGCTCATGACGATCGGTGGCAGCCGGGCGGCGGGGCACGACGGCGACGGCGACGGCGCCAGAGGGTGAGAGTGGAGGAGAAGGGGCGTGCATGAGCACCAAAGAGTGGAGGGGAGCTCACGTGAGTGTTTGCCAGTGACGAAGGAGGCCGAGACGAGCTGGCGACAGTGACCTTGGGCGGTGCGGTGGGGACGATGTGGTGGCGGTGTTGGGGTGAACGGCCGCTCGAATCGAAGACTAGGGAAGGCAAAGGGTGGTGAGGGGATGCTCTAGAAGGAGTGAATCGGGCGGAGGCTTATCGTGAGAGGGGTATTGGTCGTGGCGGTGGCTTTGGGCTAGAGCCGAGGGAGACAGGGCCGACGCGGTGCTCCGGTGGCGTAAATCTTCAATTGATTGGGTGTTCTTGCTTGGGGGGGAGTGGGACACGGTGTGACGCCGTTGGCCGGTGTGATGCCGTTGGGCGGCGATGGGGTTCACCGTGGCGGTGGGATTGGCAAGCGGCGTGTGGCGGAGCCATGCGGTAATGGTGCGGCTTGAGCTTGCTGGCTCTGTGGTCTTCCTAGGCTTTCGGTAGGTAAGAGGAAAGGGGAGGAGAGGCCAGAAGGGGGTTAGGTGAGCTCGGTGCTGCTCTTTTGCAGGTGGGCGGCAGAGGATACAAAGTGGCGGCTAGCACGGGCGAGCGACGCGCGAGAGGATGAAAGGGAAGAAGGAAGCTAGAGGAAGGTGGCCGGAAGGGCAAAATGGTATTTTCACTGGCCTTCTCTCTCCTCTTTAGCCTGGATATATTATTATATTGGTCTCAGTGTCTTTTGGCAAAGAACCACAAATGTTCAGTGTCTTTTAGTGAAGACACGATTTTTTGATGTCCAACTGCAGTGTCTTGTAGCCAATTTTTCCTAATTTTTTTTACCAAAATAATTTGTAAGATTTGTATGACCTCCCCCAAGGATTAACATATATACCTTGTGTTTATATATATTTATTCACATTGGACCCCACTAACTTTTTGTTAGGAGAGAACTTTGACTTTGTTGTCTCATCTGCTATCCCATATACTGCTAATTTAGATAAGTCTCTTCTCTCCTTCTTCTTCCAACTGTTGTAATCCTTTTTACTCTCTTCTTTGGTGCATATCAAAAACTGGTACAAAGATCTATTACCATGAATCTCCTAAATTACAAGTTTATTCTAATTTTTTTGCTCGCCCAGTCTCTTTTGTCATAGTTCTATTTGTTTTGGCTTCCTAATTCCCCAAATAGGATGCTATCACAACTCTTCCTACCATCCAGATTACTGCTTTAACTAATGTAAGTAATATCGATATAAAATTATGTTAGTTCCTCTATCTTATATTTGTCAATATTTTGTGTTTATGCATCATGCAATTGTAAACTGTAATGTTATCAACGTTTAATGCATGCCTAATAGGCAAATATTTTGTCACAGTTACATTGGATCTCTATGTTTTCTTTTGAGTGTATAGTACGAGAAGACCACCTTATTCATCCGGCCCCCCTATATTTATTTTCTGGCTCTGCCACTGCAGCACACATATTCCTCTTTTGTTCTTCTTTGTCAATTCCAAAAACAAGCACATAGATTCTTGAATAAAACACCCAACTACTTGGAACATCACAAAATTTGATTGCATTTCAAATTGTTTGAAAATGTGAAAAAATTAAAACTTTTCAATGCATTTTGTTGACATTCAAATTTCCTGGATTTTATTTGAAACTTTGTCGAGTTTTGAACTTCAAGAAACAATTAACAAAATGCAAGTTGGTTAAAGACCGAAAACCGGGAATAAATTAGAATGATATTTGAAATTGAATCACCAAATCAAAGATTTGAAATTAAATTTGGAATTAAAAGTAAAACAAAATAGAAAGGGAATTAAAAACCCCAAAATCGGTTTGGGCCAAAACCTGACCTGCCAACCCGACCTCTCCTTCCCCTGGCCCAGCCGCAACCCATCTCCCCTTTCCTTCTTCCTGGCCCAACCATGCCGCCCGGCCCAACTCCCTTCTTCCTCTCCCGCGGCCCACTCGCTCGCCCCATCCACGCGCTGACCGCGTGAGCGTCGCTGCTCCTGTGTTGTGCATCACCAGCTGCACCCATGCCGCCATGACGTAGCATGCCCATTCGCGTCATCCACAGCGCACCCTCTACCCAACTTGTCGCGTCCATCGCCCACGCCCCACCAAGCCATGCGCGATTCGCTCTCCCCGTCGCTTCATCTGTCTGCTCCCATGCTACTCACTGTTGTTGTGTCATGGCGCACAGTGCCACTATTCGCCTTGCTTTCTCCCTTTAAAGCCCTAGGGGAAACGTGCACCGAGCTCGCCTCCACCTCCCTTCTCTTCCCCATCCCTCTCACGCACCAAAGAGGAATCGAGCCAAAGAGAGCTCGAGCTTTCTATTTCCAGCCACTAAGCCGCTCCCGCTGCTCCAGTGAGCTTCGTCCACCACCACCATGTCTTCAAGATCGCTTCGGTCACGTCCATCCATTCCTCACATTCATTTCCACTCTCGTGCACAGGACCATAGAGAACGAGGCCATCTCCTTCATTCTCCCCGTTCGCAGCCACCGCCTCAACCTCACCGTCCCCATCGACCCGATGAGCTCCTCTACTTTTGCCACACGTGAAAATGCATTCCAGGCCCTCCTCCATCTTTCCCCTCAATCCATTTCGTGGTTCCTCCACAGGAGCTCATGTCATCGTCATCTTCCTCCGTTTTGGCAGAAAACTGCCGTCATCATTCTTGCTCTGGTGAGCCTTTCTCCAAATCCTTTGGATTGGAGCATTCCCGCATTGTAACATCCCAAAATTTCTAAAAGCTATATATTTAATCTCAAAATCTTCCTTTCTGCATTTTCATATTTTTTTTTCAAAATTTTCTGCATTAAAGAAAAGGTTTTTTTCCCCTATTCCCTAGCTACTGAAAATGAATTTCTAAAAATATTTCAACTTGACTAGAACCTGATGATAATTTTCTTGAGTTCCTAATAACCTGAAGAGCATCCCAAAAAAATTCATAATTTTTGGAGTAGCTTTACTAATTTTAAAAATAAAAACATGATTTATGGAGTTAATTATTTCATAAAACATTCAAAACTCGAAATCTCTTCTTGGGCTGAATCCAGCCTTGGCCCATCTTCCTTCGCTTGCGCCCGACGCCATTCAGCTCAGCTGCGGTCCACCTCGCCCCTATCTTCCTCTCTCTCTCTAATGCGTAGGGCCCACTGTCGGGGGTCATCTTCCACCTCCGCCTTGGTCACAAGACATCAGAAAGAAGCTCGCGATGCCCCTGTTTTCGTGGCACCCACCGCTTAAATCGCTCGTCCCATTCTTTGCAGACGCCATCAATGCCCCTTGTTGCCTTTGCTTGTCCCGTTTGGGCGAAGAGGGAAAGTGTGCACTCTACTTCTCGCCATGCCCCAAGCGATCTCGTGAGATCTCCATTCCAAATCCCTTAGTTCTCAAGCCTCCTATGCGCGTCATCTCCTTTCTAGCTCACCACTCGTTCCATTTTCTCACGCACCAGAGCTCCTTGCTGTCTGGTTCAGCGGGAATGTGAGCGCCATTCTCGGCACTGGTGAGCACACCGCCGGCCGCCATTGCCGCTGGTGAGCTTCCTTGCTTGACACGCACGTGTCCTTTTCCTTCTAGAGCTTCACTCATCTCTTTCCCATGCTTGTTCTTGTAGCTGGAACCGAGAGGAGCTACATCACCGTAATCTTCTTCCTCTCCGATACACACGTCTGTTCCAAGCCGTCGTGTTCTCTCTTTGCCGGTGAGTTTGGCTTCCACTGTCCGCGTCATATCGTGTTCTCTCTTTGCCGGTTAGTTTGGCTTCCACCGTCCGCATCATGTCGTCTTGGCTCCTACCAAAAAATGGGGAATTAAGATTCAATTCAAATTACTAAATATGTGTAGTGTGTTGATCGCCTGATTCTCTCCATTATAAGTTTTTTTTATTCCAAAGAAACTGCTACAAGCACTCTGAGACATACAAACGTGCTTTCCCCCCCTAAAAGACAATGTATTTGTTTTTTTAGAACATGTATTCCTGGATTTTTTTTATTCTCCAATATAACTATTCAGTAGACAAAACCTTCGGATTTCAGTAACGAGAAGCAAAAATACGAAAAATCTTAAGGTGGTACTACTTACGGGTACATTTCTTTTGATTACTTAATTCACTCCATAGGTGTGAAAGAAAATTGCTATTCATTATAAAGACTTGGGATCCTGTTGCAACGCACGGGTACTTTACTAGTTAGTAAAAATATTTTAGTACATGTATCACTGCTCAGTCCAATTAATTACTCTCTATCTTGTTCATAGCTAAGGTAACACACCATAAAATACACACCAACAAAAGAAACAATCACGACAGAACATGTGTCATAAAAGTACTTGTATGAGGAAAATCAAACTTAGACTAACTTCTAAATAAAAATAGATATAAATATCTAATCAAATGCACGCTTTTATATCTCAAAATAACCGAAATAATAACCGATGAAGATTGACACCGAGAATTTACCGACCAAATTGATCGTGAAAAGCCACCCAAACCAATAAACCAACGAGGACAAGCAAATAAAGAATGTTCAAAATCCCACCCTATCAGAAACCCTCCGCCCCCATCACGACCGCCCATCGAAGATCAGACGGCCCACAACCCCCCACCCCGCGCCCCCAACTTGCTCCCACCACACCAAAGATGCCCTTCCCCTTTTCTTTTCCCCGCATCATTTGATTTCCTCCCCTCCCCTCTCTCTCTCTCTCTCTCGCTCGCTCGCTCGCTGCCTCCCTCCTCTCCCTCTCCCTCTCCGCCGCCGCCGCTGCCGCCGCCGCCTCCCCCTCGCGCCGCCCCGACGATCGGGTCGCGGCCGCCCGCTCCCGCCCGCCGCGGAGCCGGAGACGCCGTCCGCCCCGCCCGTGCGCCGCGCGGCGCCCGCTCCCCACGACGTAAGTGAGAGGTCAAAACCCTAGCCCCCCGGAACGGATCTGGGCCCGATCCCGATCCGCTCCGGATCTCTCCCCCCGTAGATTTGATCGATCTTCTCGATTCGCTTCCGTTTGTGATCGCGCGATTCGTCGACGATTCGCTGGTTCGACGTGTCTGGGTTGTGTGTGGTTTTTGATGCTAGATCTGGGTCGATTTCTCGGGTCAGCGGTTGAGGTTTGGGCGATTTATCGGTGTGGGTAGTTAGATTCGTGGGTGGATGATGTAGTGGTCTTGTGTTCGTGCGTGGGGGTTGAGTTGCACGTCGTGGGCTATGAGCCTCCGATGAATGCACATGTTTTATCTTTCGGTAGATTTGAATTGATCGAATTATTTCTTATTCGTGAACTGCGGTGTCGATGTTCCTGCCTTTATGTTGCCGTGCCGTGAACTGCGTGCAGCTCTGGCCTCTTAAGTGTCTTCATTCATGTTAACTATGTTATTAGTGCGTTGCAAGTGAAAGCCAAAGCTTATTTCTAAAATTTCACTGAGATTTGATCATGTCCTGCTTTGCTTTGTATAGAGGCTCCTATTTTAGTAATTTTCAGTTGGTCCCTGATTGATAATTTGAATATGCCTTGACATCAAATTTATTATTACAGATTATTTTTGTGTGTGCGTAAGTGCGTCTGCTTGCTTGCTTGTGCTTCAATTGATTTTAGTGCTCGGTGTTAGAGAAGCTAGGAAGTAAACAGTCTAGTTATCTGAATCTTGGAGTTCCGTATATAGGGATTAACTGAAAATGATGCATCCTTAAGCATATCGTATTCTTATGCTGCTGTTTTGTGATACTTAATACGTGGTCTTGTCCCACAACGGGTTACATGTCATCCGATGACCTCTAAGTTGTAGTGGATCATTCTTGTTCCTATGACATCTCGTTTGGTTATTAGCATATTCTTGTCCATTATGCTGTTTCAATATAGTTTATTTCTTCCATGTCTGTCATTATGTCTTATTAATGATTAATGAACTAGTATTTTGTGATTATAATTCTTGTGTTGCTATTATACAAACACACGTATGTTTGTTCTTATGGACCAGTAGGGTTATATATGTCTGGTAATAATAACTCTAGATATATGCATGTCTTGTTAACTTTTACACCATATAGGAGTTTAGTTTGTCTTGTTTGGTTTTACACTATCGAGGATTTTATTGTGTCGTGATTAATTTACATTAGAAAGGAGCTATGTTCCTATGCATGTTGTTTTCATGTCATGAGTATGTACTTGATACCCCCTATTTTGGTCTTACAGAGTCAATATGTCATTGGATGTTACTCAAATTCTCTTGAGTGCGCAGTCTGCTGATGGTGCGATTAGGAAGCATGCTGAAGAAAGCCTCAAGCAGTTCCAGGAGCAAAACCTTCCAGGTTTCTTGTTCTCTCTCTCTAGTGAGTTGGCCAATGAGGAGAAACCTGAGGAGAGCCGCAGGTTGGCTGGCTTGATTCTCAAGAATGCACTGGATGCAAAGGAGCAGCACAGGAAGAATGATCTTTTCCAGAGATGGCTGGCACTGGATGCTGGTGTCAAGGCACAAATTAAAGCTTTGCTGCTGCAAACTCTCTCATCTCCTGCTGCAAGTGCTAGATCTACCTCTTCTCAAGTCATCGCGAAGGTTGCTGGTATTGAAATTCCTCAGAAGCAATGGCCCGCGCTTATAGGATCTTTGCTCTCAAATATACATCAGGTCCAGCCAAATGTCAAGCAGGCGACGCTTGAGACACTTGGCTATTTATGTGAGGAAGTTTCTCCGGAAGCTGTTGACCAAGACCAAGTGAATAACATTCTTACGGCTGTTGTTCAGGGTATGAATGCTTCTGAAGGGAACTCTGATGTGAGGCTGGCAGCCACACGAGCATTGTATAATGCATTGGGCTTTGCTCAGGTTAACTTCTCCAATGACATGGAGCGTGATTATATCATGAGAGTTGTTTGTGAAGCAACACAGTCTCCGGAGGTGAAGATAAGGCAGGCTGCCTTTGAGTGTTTGGTGGCTATCTCATCTACTTATTACGATAAGCTGGCCACATACATGCAGGACATATTTAATATCACTGCAAAGGCTGTGAGGGAAGATGAGGAGTCAGTTGCACTTCAGGCTATTGAATTCTGGAGTTCCATATGTGATGAGGAAATTGACATTTTGGATGAGTATAGCAGTGAGTTTACAGCTGACTCTGATGTTCCTTGCTATTATTTTATCAAGCAGGCTCTTCCTGCCTTAGTGCCAATGCTGTTGGAGACTCTCCTCAAGCAGGAGGAAGACCAAGACTTGGATGAAGGTGCTTGGAATCTTGCAATGGCTGGGGGAACTTGTTTGGGCCTGGTGGCGAGGACTGTTGGGGATGATATAGTCCCTCTTGTGATGCCTTTTGTTGAGGAAAACATAACGAAGCCTGATTGGAGGCATAGAGAGGCTGCAACATATGCTTTTGGCTCCATTTTGGAGGGCCCATCAGCTGATAAACTGGCTCCTCTTGTTAATGTCGCATTGAATTTTATGTTGTCTGCCTTAATCAAAGACCCGAGTAACCATGTGAAGGACACAACTGCTTGGACCCTTGGAAGAATATTCGAGTTTCTTCATGGTTCTGCACTTGAAACTCCTCCTATCATTACGGCTGAGAACTGCCAGCAAATACTTACTGTGCTGCTTCAAAGCATGAAGGATGTCCCAAATGTGGCAGAAAAGGCATGTGGGGCACTCTATTTCCTTGCTCAAGGCTATGTGGATGCTGGATCCGCGTCGCCGTTATCCCCTTTCTTTCAAGATATTGTTCAGAACCTTCTTATGGTTACTCACAGGGAGGATTCTGGAGAATCTAGGCTGCGTACTGCAGCTTACGAGACTCTAAATGAAGTCGTCAGGTGCTCTACTGAGGAGACAGCTCCTATTGTTATGCAGTTGGTACCTGTGATCATGATGGAACTCCATCAGACACTTGAGGCGGGAAAGTTGTCAACTGATGAGAGGGAGAAGCGAAGCGAACTGCAGGGCCTTCTTTGTGGTTGCTTGCAGGTCATTATCCAGAAGTTGGGAGGAATGGAGTCAACAAAGTATTCCTTCTTGCAGTATGCAGATCAGATGATGGATCTGTTTTTGAGAGTTTTTGCTTGTCGAAATGCCACAGTGCATGAGGAGGCTATGCTTGCTATTGGTGCATTGGCATATGCAGCTGGTCCGAACTTTGCGAAATACATGGCACAGTTCTATCAGTATTTGGAAATGGGACTTCAGAACTTTGAGGAGTATCAGGTCTGTGCCATCACCGTGGGTGTTGTGGGAGATTTGTGCAGGGCACTGGAGGACAAAATTTTGCTCTACTGTGACGGCATCATGACTCAGCTCCTGAAGGATCTATCCAGCAATCAGTTGCATAGATCTGTAAAACCTCCTATATTCTCATGCTTTGGTGATATTTCATTGGCAATTGGGGAGAACTTTGAGAAGTATTTGATCTATGCCATGCCCATGCTACAAAGTGCAGCAGATTTGTCAGCGCATGCTACTGCAGCTGATGATGAAATGCTTGACTACACCAATCAATTAAGGAATGGAATCTTGGAGGCCTACTCTGGTATTCTTCAAGGATTTAAGAGTTCCCCTAAGACACAATTGCTGATGCCGTATGCTCCGCATATTCTTCAGTTCCTTGATGCTCTTTACAATGGCAAGGATATGTAAGTTGTAAAGCCTACCTTCTCTTTCCTTCATTGCTCTCTTATTTACACGAAACTTTTTCTAAAATGTTCTTGTTATCTTTTCAGGGATGATAGTGTGATGAAGACTGCAATAGGCGTATTGGGAGATCTGGCAGACACATTGGGTGCCCATGCTGGTCCTTTGATCAGTCAATCTACCTCAAGCAAGCAATTTTTGGAGGAGTGCTTAGCATCGGATGATCCTTTGGTCAAAGAATCAGCTGATTGGGCGAGGATTGCAATCAGCCGTGCGGTTTCGGGTTGATGTCATATTGGTCTCGAGTCTGCACATGCATCCATCCACGTGTCATGTCTGGGTCGTCGGTTGCATCATGTCTAGACCTGCTCTTTGGAGAAGTCCACGCATCCTTACAGCAGAGTCAGAGGGTCCTTACTAACTCATGCATCTGTACATGTGTCAGCCCGTACTTTTCACTTCTGCGGAAAAGAGGGTTAAGTTGGCTGCCTGCTAACTTTGCTAAAGGCATCTAGAACCTTCATTTCTTACTGGAGGTGAGATGAGCTTCTATTGTTGCCTGCCATGCCGATGGATCCTCGGCATGGCATGCATCCTTACGGTCTGGGTGCTATCATTTTCCCTTGCACTCATTGCATGCATTGAACTTTGGTCGGATGGTCACTCGGTGCAAGGCCCGATTGCTTATGGATCCATTAAGCAAAAGGGGTCTCGAATGCATTATCACAGGATTATTTTGTATTGCTCAGGGCGTCCAAGTTCATTATGGTTCATTATGTCGGACATGTCCCTCCCTAGCTGGTAGCCTTGTTTATTTCCTAGTATTTTCTTCACTTGCATTGTCTTGCATTAATTCTTGGTCTGTTTTGTAAGAGTTCTTTTTTGGTCAAAACTTTGGTCCGGCATGCCGTTGTACAAGTCCCCGTGTGTGTCGGTTTATTTACAGCTGTTATCGGATCAGCGGGCGTTTGTGCTTTTTTTTTGTTATCCATGCTGCTCCATTTCAGTTTCCCTAAAGCTGGGCTGGTGAAACAAACAATTATAGGTCTTGGAGTGGTTTTTTTGGCGGGGCAGTTGTCGAGTTGGATTTGTTTACAAAAAATGTATTATTCTATGGAACTCTGCCGCCTCCTCCCCATGTGTCATATCATTTGTTGAGCATATGAGAATGATGATGATGAAGTGTTAAATGCTATGGTATTTGCTTCCCCCCCTTCTATCTCCTAGTGCCCTTGCACGCGCATGAATGAATGGTCGAGTATGGGCATTGGCTGTCCACTGCATTTCCTGCAGACCTGGGCGAGAAGAGGTGGAGCCCAGTTGTGTGGCTGTTGAGATATAATCTAGTGTAGATCTTGGGATAGAATCGTGAACTTGTTTCACTCTGCTGCTATCTGTTGATGCAAGTGACATCATTTATTCATTTACAGACTCCCATCGCTAAAGAAAACCACATTGTTTGTAGAGCGTTGGCATGGATATGGTATGTAGCAACACGTTGGCAATGGTTACTTCAATCCTTCTACTCAGAATGCCTGTCAGTCAACACCTTATTTACTCTACATTACATTAGTGTATCCATGCACTTTCTGGATTGTACTCCTTCAGTTGCTTCTGTCACATTGTATTATTTGAATCTGAAGGAAGACATGTTCTGACCATGTTGGTATTTATTCCATCCAATGCCAACGCTGCAACGTTAAGTTTGTCCTCTTTCTCATGCCTGGTCATTCAACACCTTATTTACTCTACATTACATTAGTATAGCCATGCGCTTTCTGGATTGTACTCCTTCAGTTGCTTCTGTCACATTGTATTATTTGAATCTGAAGGAAGACATGTTCTTGAGTTGCTTTCTGCGCGATTCGTTTCGTTTCAAGAGGTGAGGCGTTACAGGTTACAAGTCATGTGCTCTTTTCACAGTTGAACTTAGCGCCAAACCAAGGCCGATAAAGGACTCCCCCACTAGGATTCAAGATCTTTCTAGATCTGAAACCAAACGAAAATTTAAAAATGGTTAAAACGTCTGAAGGGCAAAAGAGATGGGTTCAATGGTAAACTTTGTATTGTAGAATCGTTAGCGTCTCCGATCGTAAGCTTTGTGTTAGAGAAACGTAAGAGTGTCTAGGAGAATCCAAGGATATGAAAGCCATTTGCAGCTTTCGGAAGTGTACCCTGGAAAATTTAATGAAACTAAATCCGGTTGGATCTGTAACGATAAACTAGGGCGCATTTGATGGGGGAATTCATTATTTGTCCTCATGTTAGTTAGGTATTCAGAAATAACCTTCATTCCCGATGTAATATATTTTTTGTCCTCATGTTAGTCTATTTCTTCGCTTTTTACCCTCTTTGGATTATTTTAATCATTTGTCTACTTTCCCGTTACAAGGCACACGAAAAGGCATTTTTACCCTTTCTCCAACCGCCCTTGCCTTATCTCTTCCCCTTCCTCCACCTTCCTCCTCCATTGTCACGACTCACGAGTCCCCCTTGCCCCGCTTGCTTCCTCCACTGTCATGAGTCCCCCTCACCCCGCTTGCTTCCTCCACTATCATGAGTCCCCCTCACCCCGCTTGCTCTCCCTCCTCTCCTCTCCTCTCCTTTCGTCGCCTCCTCCTCCTCCTCCTGCTCTCCCTCCTCTCCTTCTCCTTCTGCGACGGGCGGAGGCTTCATGGCGAACGGATCTAGCACAGGACTAGTGGATCCGCATCTCCTCACCTCTAGATCTAGCCGGATCCGGAAACTCCCTCGCTCGGGGCTGCTCATGTTCGTGCTCGGCGAGGCGGCTCGGTCCGCGGCAGCCTTGCAGGCGTGACGGTGGCTTCGGCGGTGTGGGCGCGTGCCCGCGCAGATGCCGCCTCCCGGGTCGGTGTACCGCAGCCACCTTCGCTCCTTCCTTGCCGTCCTCCTCCCTGTCGCCGGCTTCAGCTTGCCTTCCTCGCCATTCTCCTCCACCACGCCAAGCCCGTCGTTGCCATCCTCCTCCCCCCAAACCAAGAAGTTGGAAGGCTATCTTGAGCTAGTGCGACTCTCCACGGGGATGTCCCCCGCGGAGGATTTCAACCGGTTGGCATACAACTTTGTTGAATTTCCGTTTCTTTTTTCTCCAATTTTTCCCTTCTCTGGATTTGTTCGTGTGACGTCCCAAGTGTTGTTGTGTTCTGTGGCGTTGATTCAAGTACATTTGATATAGATTCAAGTAGTGTTTGAATGGTGAATCAGAAGAACAGAGAGTGAGAGATGTTCTTGTTTTTTTTTTTTGTTTTTTGTTTTGGTATTTGGTGAATCAGAAGAACAGAGAGAGTGAGAGATGGTCGGGGGCTCGAGTGGTGCGTTCTTGGCGGCTTTGCTTTGTTGCAGGATGCGCTGCTTCAGTGATTGGATCGGGGCTCGAGCGATCCATTTCTTCTTGTTGTTTTGTGCTAAATCAAGATGATCTTCTCTGTTTTTTTCGTTGAGTAAAATGCACGAGGATCATTCAGTGCGGGCGAAAATGGAACGTGGTGCGACTGAGGGGCAAGAGTGAAATTTCGCGTGTGTATAATGGGGAAAATAGCCAGAAATGATTAAAATAATGAAAACGGGGCGTTTAATGAACCCAATGACTAAGAGGAGGGTAAAATACCAATTGCAACGGGATGGAGTATAAATTCTGAAAATGGATCCAAGAGGGGGGGGTGTAAATAATGAATTCCCCCTTATTTGATTGAGCTGTACAAATGGCATTTGCATATTCTGTTTGATTTGGCGACGTGATGGAAAGGTTTTATTGATTTGCTTATTAATATGTGGAAAGATCCTACCTTGAAGGCGGATGGTGGAGGCGAGTGGCAGCGGCGTTCATTCAGTCGATCTGGGGTTTTTGGGACGTGAGATCGATGCGAGGTTGTAAATGTTCTTATATAGTACAAGTTGTTGAGTAATCGTTGCTGGCGAGTTTAGTCCGATCGATCACCTCGTAGACAAGTGTAGAATTACACAGAACAATGCAAGAACAAATAGTAGTTTCACATAGAGATATAGGGGGCTTCTTTCTTCTCTTTATTTCTCTTCTCATGATCAGCCTTTTACAATGACTAGCACTCCCTATTTATAGGCTAAAGATCCTGTTAGGGTTTTAAATGAGGCGCCCACCCATAGGCCAGTTGCTGGGCTAAGCCCATGGTTTCCCAACACTCCCCCTTGGGCACCCATCCTCACATGTTCATGCCTCGTCATACTCTTCTTTAGTCTCTACGTAGAAATCGTTAGCGCGAATATCCTTGAGAGTTCTAGCCGATTCTGGGTACAACAAGGCTTCTTTAATGACCAAAATTGTGTCCATATGGAGTATAATTATGGCCCTTCCTGAGCCTATTATACAAGTATCGCCACCTACGATTATCGTAAAACTACCAGTATTCTTGCTGATCGATTGAAAACAATTCGTCTATCTCAAGATGGTATTCGTTGTGCCGCTATCTGCTAAGCACACTTCCTGCATAGGGCGCCACACACGTTTTGATATAAAGTATTTATTAATATAAGGTAGGAAGCAATCCACATATAAATAAAATACTTCAAAAACAGAACATAACTTGCTATTATAAATACATAAAAAATTAAGCCTTGCAGGACTCATCACAAGAATTTAATGCTTTACTCTCCTAGAGCTTACTATCATTATTCAAAGAATAAAATAATTCAATGTTCCATCACAACCATAAACTGCAAGTGACTATAAAAGATCTAAGTGCAATGCGTGCACTAGATCGAATTAGCGAAGTACTTAGAAACTTCTGTCTTAATCTACTACATGGCGATCTTCTCCTCTTGGGCAACTACGGCGGTTGCTGCGATGTCCAAAGGAGGGGTGACGGGGGCTGCTACTGGGCTATCCATATCTATTAGTGCAACTAATGGCTGTCGATCCTCCGTGCCTGCAATGACGAGGTGTGCCTCATGCTGTCCTTTGCTCTTCTTCTTAGACTGGGAAGCATCAATAGCGTGCGACCCACGACCTTCCCCTTCTTGCCCCTCTCCTTTGTGGGAGGCTTCCTCACCTTGTAACTGCTAGCATTGACTACATGGCCAATATTGCTACTAGGCGGCCGTGAAATTTAGTTCTTCCTTAGAACATCATCTTGAGCTTCTGCAACTTGCATGATGTCAATCAATTCGGCATACTTTTTGTAGTCGTCTCGACGATAGTTGCATGCGGATTGCATCGCATTTGGGTAAAAGGTAGAGATAGCCTTCTCAATCTTCTGCTCATCTGTGATTACCTTACCGCAGAGTTAAAGACTAGTACAAATTCTGGCCATGCTGGACCAGCTCTTCGAACTCCTGGTTCGTGATGCTAGTCATCTCCATATTCATGCAAAGAGTTCATAAGATCACTACTGGTAATTTGCATAAAATGGTAGCAAACTTCTTATAATATCCTCGTATTTTTTTATGCATTTATCATGATTTACTGCAATTTTTAGTGATTAAAAGTAATATAAAAAATCACAGATAATCAAAACAGTAAATACAATATATAAATTGCATAGAAATAATAATAACAGAGTTAAACATGCTTCAAATGCTCAAAATGGCTCATAATTTGAATTCCCGAGGCCCTTTTCTGCTGGAATATGATTTTTTTGAGAATTCTGCATTTTTAGGGGCTAAACCGCTAAATTTCAATTATGAGAAATTTTCGCATAATTTTCCAATTTATGAGGGCTTTTCTGCAAAATTTATTTATCCGCGAAAAATTCATCATTATTTTCAGAATGTCGAGGGACCTTTTGCTAAATTTTAGTTTTTTTCTTTTCTCTCTCCTTTTTTTCTTTTTCGGGAAACAAATGGACCAGCCCTATTCTTTCACCCATCACGACCAGATCAAAGGGGTGGGGAGGCGGGGGTTAGGGTTCCCTTGCCATGTATTAATAAAGCCGTGGCGCTTGGTGCGGTGACGGCGGACGACGCAACGAACGTCTTGGGCGAGAGCAGTGCGACTGGCGGGAGGGCATGCGGCTTGACCTTGCGGAGGCGAAGCGACGCAGTGGTGGGCCGAGGGCGACGCGGCCTTGCGAGGCGAGTGGTGGTGCGGTCGAGCACATGTGGGCGGGCGGCGTGCTTGCCCGTCTTTGGATGAGGGGGCGGTGGTGTGGGAGGTCGTGTGCAAGCGGTGTGGCCGTGCAGCGGTGGTGACTTCAGTGCGGCAGTCTTGCCATGCGGTGGTGCGGCTTCCGGGCGACGCGGGCGCCAAGGCGCCACGCGGCGACGGCTTGGTCAGAGACCGTGGCGCTGTCTGAGGATCTTGGCCTTTTTTTCTCTTTTTCTCGCTTCGGTGACGCGTGGCTTGGCCATGGTTTTGATGGCCGCGGTGGCAGAGGCGCTTCGGCCAGGCGTAGTGGCGGCCGGTGAGGCGAGGAGGCGCTTGGTCGGGCGCGGTGGCGGCCGGTGCTCTGGCGTCGGCGGGTGGTTGAGGGCGGTGTAGGCGGCAAGCCATGCCGCCGCCGCAAAGCCGGCAAAGTCTTCTTGTGGCCGACGGCAAGATAACCCGGGTTGATGGTGCTAGCGGCACGGCCGTGTGCGGGTGGCCAGCGCCGAGTGCGATTTTTTTCTTTGTGCATCCATGAACAGTACAATCAACAGTCCCTCTTTTCAACCAATCATCTGATCGACATTGTGCCGGCGGCTACAAGTGAGCTCGCGGAGATTAGAGGAAATTTGCATTCTACAATCCACAGTGCAATCAACATATACTCCTTCATGTAACCTGCCGATCGATATTGTGCTGGTGACTTCAAGTCGGTTCGCGGTAGAATATTGCAGATTTGCACCGTAGGGAATAATCCAGAAAGCCAAATTTGTGGAATTAAAAACGATTTAGAAAATACGATTCGATCTACGAGCGTCGTGCTACGACGGTTACCTTTCGATCCGAGTAGACTAGGTCGGAGTCGATCGTGCTGATAACGTGTTGAGGAACCGTCGTTGGCGAGTCCAGTCCGATTGATTACCTTGTAAACAAGCTTAGAATCGCACAGAACAATGCAAGAACAAATAGTAGATTGACACAGAGATATGGGGATGACTTCTTTCTTCTCTTTATTTTTCTTCTCATGATCAACCTTTTACATTGGCTAGTACTCCCTATTTATAGGCTAGAGACTTTGCTAGGGTTTTAAATGGGGCGCCCACCCATGGGCTGGTTGTTGAGCCAAGCCCATGGTTTCCTAACAATAGTGACATTTGCGACCTCGTGAAGCGTCCAAATGCATCCAGATTTTTTTCCCTAAATGGCACCATTTGAAGCAGTATTAGAAAAATGACATCATCGCAGCCGCAATTGCAAAAATGACGTTCTCCACCGCACCACCACAGGACGGACAAGCCACGGGACACCACGTGGCCCCTCGTCCGCACCACCATAAGACGGACAAGCCATGAGACACCATGTGGCCCCTCATCCGCACCACCACTGGACGGATCCTGTGGCTTGTTTGTCCCGTGGTGGTGCGGTGGAGAGCGTCATTTTTACAATTACAGTTGTGAGGATGTCATTTTTGCTATGCCGCTTCAAATAGTGTCATTTAGCCAAAAATTCTTGCATCCACATGATCTCAACGTGTGTCTGCAGATTGGTGAATGGGTATGACCAGGATATTTTGTGCAAGAAACTGTTGGGTGGTTACTACTTAGGTTCTAGGATCTTTTTTTTTGTGTAGGTAATTGTTGCACTATTTATATTCTCACAACCGCCGGATCACCGCCCTTTTCCATCCGGTCCTTCCAATCAGAGTGAAATCATTAACAAGATGCTGTGGCCCAATAAGCGACGTGATCTCATATTCGGTAGCTTAATTAGGAAAGGTTTTACCAATTTGCTTATAAATATGTGGAAACTGTTAAGAAACTATAGACTTGGTCTAGAAGTCGGCCCATGTATGGGCTCCCTATCCCAAATCCTGGCAGGGTCTTTAGCCTATAAATAGGGGGTGCTATTCATTATAAACAATTGATCGATTGACGAAGGAATAAAGAGAAGCAAGAAGCCCCCTATATCTCCGTGTTCAATCTATTATTCTATTCTTACGTTCTTGCATCGTTCTTACGATTCTGAGTTTGTCTACGAGGTAATCACTCGAACTGGACTCGCCAGCGACGGTTCCTCAACACGTTATCAGCACGATCGACTCTCCTCGGATCGAAAGGTAACCGTCGAAGAACGATACTCGTAGATTGAATCGTTTTTCTTTCTAGATTGCTTTCAATTATGCAAATTCGCTTTCTAGTTTGATTTTCTACGGTGCAAATCCGCTCTGATCTACCGTGAGCCGACTAGAAGTCGCCGGCACAATGCCGATCGGTAGATTGCATGAAAAATTGGATGTCGATTGTACCGTAGATTGAAAATTGCAAATCCGTTCTAATCTACCGCGAGCCGACTTGAAGTCACTAGCCAAGCCGATCGGTGGTTGTACGAAAGAACCGATGTTGATTGCACTACATCGCATTGCATCACATGATCATGAATAGTACACATTGCAATTGTATAAACAGTGAAATACGAAAAATTTTGGCCGACGGTCTGAGCCGCCGGCGGCTTTCCTCACTACCTGGCTGGCCGTGCGCGCGCTTTTCGTCCGGCGCGCAGACCGTCGCCTCATGGTGCTCCTCACGCACGGCCGCCGCCGCATGGCCACCGAATTGAAGCGCGCTGCGCTGCCGACGGCGTCGATCAGAGTACAGACGGCGCCACCGAGCCGCGAGCCCGCCGCCTCCGCTTATAGCCGCCGCCTCCCACCGCTGCCGGAACCCTAAGACGCTAACGTGCCGACGCCGGAACGCCGCTGTGGTTCGCCTGCGACGGCCCGTCGGCCCTTCCGCAAGGCGGCACCACCAAGACGGCACCCTCACGCACGCGCCACGGCTATCGCTTCCCGACCTCCTCGCCGCCCGACGCCGGCTCCTAACCACCGCCTCCCGCGATGGGTTGTCCCCGCCGCGCATGGCGCCCGGTCGCCCAGAAGGCCGCCTTGAGATGGTACCTGCCGCCGCTCGCTGGCCGCCACCCGCCGCTACTGTGGCTACTCTCGCCGGCCACCTCCCTTGGAGCCACCACCTCCGGCCCGAACCGCCATGGCCTGCAAGATGGCGCCGCCGCCACTAGAAACGGGGTAGGAGAAACCCTACCAGTGCACTCCTCTTGAAACCGGCCAGTTGGGCCGAATTACGGGCCGAGGGAAAAAAGGCTGGATGGGCCGACACATGGGCTGGTTTTTCGGAATAGAAAGAAAAAAAGAAGGGGAAAGAAAAGAAATTATGAGATTTGCAAAAAGGCCCTCGGAAATTCTAAAAACTACGCAAAATTTTTCTCTGAACTGAAATTTCGTGATTTAACCCCTGCAAATTGCAGAATTCGCTTCGGGAATTCAAATTTTGAATCAATTTTTGCATTTGAAGCATGTTTAACTTTGTTATTAGTATTTCTATGTAATTTATTTATTGTATTTACTGTTTTGATTATCTGTGATTGTTTATATTACTTTTAATCACTGAAGACAACAGTAAATCATGAAAATACATAGAAAAGTACGGGAACACGAACCGGGAGTTCGAAGAGCATTATGAGAATTTTTGCAACCATTTTGTATAAATTACCAGTAGTAATCTTATGAACTCTTTGTATGAATATGAAGATGACTAGGATCACGAACCAGAAATTCGAAGAACTGACCCAGCGTGGCCAGAATTTGTACATAATTTGTACAAGTCTTCAACTCCGTGATAATGTAATCACGGATGAACAGAAGATTGAGAAGACTCTCTGTACCTTTCACCCAAATACTGTGCAATCCGCATGCAACTATCGTCAAGACAGCTACATGGAGTATGCTGAATTAATTGACATCATGCAAGTTGCAGAAGCTCAAGATGATGTTTTAAGGAAGAACTACATCTCACAGCTACCTAGTAGCAATGTTGGCAATGAAGCTAATGCTAGTAACTACAAGGTGATAAAGCCTCTCATGAAGAAGAGGGGCAAGAAGAGTAAGGTCGTGGGTTGCACGATATTGATATTTTACAGTCTAAGGAAAAGGGCAAATGAAAGCATGAGGCACACCTCGCCATTGCAGGCGCGGAAGATGCACACTCATTAGTTGCACCTATGGATGTGGACAGCCTATTAGCACCCCCCATTATCCCTCCTTTAGACATCGTAGCGGCTGCAGCCGTAGTTGCCCAAGAGGAGAAGATCGCTATGGAGCAGATTGAGGTAGAAGTTTTTGAATACTTCGCCGACTCGATCTAGTGCATGCATTGCACTTGGATCTTTTATATTAACTTGCAGCTTGTAATTGAAGCAGAACATTGAATTATTTTTGAATAATGGTTGTTAGCTCTAGGAGAGCAAGACATTACATTCTTATGATGAGTCCTGCAAGACTTATTCCCGTATTTATAATAGCAAATTATGTTATGATATCTGAAGTATTTTATTTATGTGTTGCCTACTTTCTGCTGCATATTAATAAAGTACATTATATTAGAACGCGTGTGGCGCCCTATTGGAGGAAGTGTGCTTAGCCGGTAGCAGCACAACAAATACCATCTTGAGAGAGATGAAAATCTTTCAGTCGATCAGCAAGAATGCTGGTAGTCTTACGACAATCGCAGGCAGCGATACTTGTATAATAGGCTCAGGAAGGGTCTCAATTATACCCCTAATGGGCACAACTTTGGTCATTAAAGAAGCCTTGTTGTACCGAGAATCGACTAGAACTCTCAAGGATATTCGCACAAATGGTTTCCACATAGAGACTGAAGAAGAGTATGGTAAGAAATACCTGCTCATTATAAAGTGTGAAGAAAGTAGAAAAATGGTATCAGAACGACTTCCTTCATTTGAAACTGGGCTATACTACACTAATATTAAGGCATCTGCAGCCTATATTGCCCTGAAAACCGTATTTAGAAGCTCTGAACCTTTTCTATTTCTAGCATGATAGATAATGCCATCTAGGTCTTAGAATGATGAGAAATATAATTAACAATTCAGAGGATAGGAACAAAGCGACTAGAGGGGGAGGGTGAATAGGAGCACCGAATCTTTTTCACAAAGGATGGATTCAACTTGCAAATCACTCCAATAGCTATGAGATCTATGAAGATGAATGCTTAAGCACAGAGGAAGACTTGTATTGAATCCACTCCTAACCCCCAAAGGTACAACAAAAAAACCGATAAAGTCTCTTTGAAGTTTGAGAATCGGTACTACCATAGTGAAACCAGCGGTACTACCTATAATTGGTACTATCAAGGTGTACCTAAGCGGTACTACGCACCATGGTACTACCTCGAGCAAATGAAAGGTACTACCGATTGTCCCGAGATGAACCCGACAAAGAGAAAAACCAAATCTAAAATTGGCACAACTTTTGATCTACAAGGGCAAACTCCGCGAAACTTGAAACACAACTTCTCTAAGATATTAGGAACCTATTCCAATTAAAGATCGCAGAGATCCATGCCAAGGTTCCTACCTTTTTCAGTTTGAGAGAAGTCTGTTCCTGGAACAGTGAAATACGGTACTACCGCCGTACAAAACGCGGTACTACCGCTCTCCAAGAAATCCAAACTCAAAAGACACCTTCTCTGGAAAAAACGTACCGCAAAAAACCTTGCGGTATTACCGCATAACCCTGCAGTACAAATGTTTATCAACCACGCTCAACCGCTCAGAAGCCACGTGGACGCCCCAGATTTCATGGCCGTTCGGACCGCATGTCACAGCCGTCAGATCTGGGCACCGTTCGGACGGTCCGAACCTTCATCTCAATCTCAACCGCCCGATTTCGATCGAACGCCTCTCAAGCCCTATCACATATGGACGGTCCGAACGTTCATCTCACTCACGACCGTCCGATTTCAATCTAACGACCAAAGGGATCCTACCCAGTCGGAACCAAGACTTGTAGTAGTTCTGCTTTCTCTAGCGGTTATACCGCCTACCGGTAGTACCGCGGACACAATGCCGGTACTACCGCTTCCCAAGGAAACCAAAGATTCCAAAATCCTTCGGGAAATTTCATACCGCCAACACCCTTGCGGTTGAACCGACCTACGGTAGTACCGCAGCTTCAACGCCGGTACTACCGATTTCATTGACACTTGCTGAAAACTCCAAATTTCAACAAACTTTCAAAGCAATTGCCAATTGTCTCATCACCTAAGATCATGAGCATGTCCATATGATATCACAATGTCCTCATGACATCCACAATCCCCCCCTTGATGAACACATTGGTAATTTCCCAAAAATGTAAGTTTGTGGTTTGAAAAAGAAAATACTTGACATTTTCGCGCAAAGGCTCAACTTGGCTCAAAAGCAATAGAAAGCAAAGAGAAGGACCAAGTTGGCTCCAAAAAGGTTTCAACAAGTAAGACACGATAGAAGAAGCAAGAAAAGCTTCAAAATCCAGAGAAGTGACAAAATCTCACTTATGGTCCATATGAAAGAATACTTGTTCTATTTGACCATTGATCATTGTGAGTCTACAAGAATTGCAATTCAGATTCAGAAAAGACAATAAGATCAAAAGAATGCAATTTAAATGCTCCCCTCACTATGATCACCAATTTACAAGAGAAATTTTCAGAATTTTCATTTTTCTCCAATTCTCTCCAAAAAGCTCCTAACTCCTCATTCTTATAAAACTTCTCCCCCTTAACATCCTGAACTTCTCCCCCTTTTCCTGAAGGCTCTTTTTCACATTTTTGCCAAAACTTCTCCCCCTTTGACAATGGATTCATCAAGGAATCATCCATTCCTCTCATCCAAAGATGACTGATGCACAAGCAAGGAAGAAGCAAAAGAAAGAGCATGCATGAAATGCAATGGAGTGGCTTCATTTTTGTTTTGATTTTTTAATTTTTAAGTAAAAGAAGCTTTGGGGATTACTCAAATGAACAGGCTAGCATTTCTATTAACACTCAATACATATCAAGCCTGACAAGGCTAGCGAGATCATGTTAAGACATATATAGCAAAGCTGGCTAAAGAGCTCAATATACCACATATTGTTGGATTAAATTAAGCAATGCTTCAAAATTAGCAAGTTCAACAGCAGGTATCCTAAAGTGATAATGGCCATGTCAGAATGTCATTGTGAGAACCAGAAGCTAGCAAAGGCCATCTAGGAGACAAAAGTCATGAAATGAATCATGTTGCTCATGTTTTTGTCAAAAGCCCAAATTTCAACTGTTCTTCATTTGCAATGAATATTCAAGTTGATAAAAGGTCTATCTTAGTAAAGAAGATCCTGGACTAGGAGCTATCCACAATCTCTTCTTAAGCTTCAACCAATTTTGACAGTTTGTTTTCTTAGCCATGTGCTAGATCTCAAGCCTTGCCGTGACCATCCCAAGCAACAAAAGCTTAAAAGAGTGGTCTAGGTTATCCAAAACTCCTCCTGAGTTTATGCCTAGTACAATAGCAAGCTGTCTCATGAGAAAGGATTGGTGAGATCAGTTTTTTCGCACAAAAGAGATCATTTTTCATTTTGCACAAGGGCTGTTTTTGATTCTTTAAAGAACTGAAAGCTCAAAGATGTTCAATACTAGATTCCAGAGCTAACAAAGCAATTTTGACAGGGCCAATGTCACAAAAGGATCACTAATTGTGCAACTAGCTAAAAGATCCACAAATTGCTATTTTCGATTCGAGTTATTTAAAAGTTCTAGCTCATTTAGTTAAGACATTGCCGCACATGTAAAAGCATGATAATTCTAGCAAGTCAAAGAACTAGACACAATCTTGAGCAAGAATTGAAATACTAAAGCTCAAGAGGGTAATAAGCAAAGCTTCATCAATTTAAAAGATGAGCAATAAAGCTTATATTACAATGCATCGTTTTGGATTTTCATATGTATACAATATGGTACAATGAGATGCACAAAAGATTTAAAAGCCTAAAAAAAGATCAAAAGGATCTGAAGAAGATACCACTTGAAGAAGGTATCAGAAAAGATCCACAAAAGCTCAAATGAACAAGGAAAGTTCAGATGAACAAGGAAAGTTCAGAAAAGAACTAACTCCCCCTCAAACCAACCCATAGGGATAAATTATCCCTAACTCGCTTCTCAAGGTGGCAAACCTTGATGGGTCTAAAAGGTTTGATGAGGAGACCCGCCAAAAGTGCCTTGAACACTACAAACTAGCACAAATGCTTCCTACTCCACAAGATCTCTAGGGAAAACAACTCGAAAAGCTAGGGAGCAAAACACCAACACTAAAAAGCCTACAGGCAGCTCAAAACCTGCTAATACTAGTGATTGGGAGACAAGCTCGACCTAGGCAGTGAGAAGAGTGCATCCTAGAAAATCATAGGATAAGAAGAGTGCCTAGAACGGACACGTGCTAGAACAGAGCCTCCTATCTACTCTGAACTCAACAAGCCCAACACTTGACACGAACCAGATGCTATGCAAGGTAGACTAGGGATACCATACACAAAAGTAAGGTATAGAAGCTCGAACCTGAGTCGTACTGCTTGGCAGTGAGATGTAGTCATGATGGATAAAGATCCATTCCTTGAAGCTCCAGAAGATAGTTGCGCTCACCCATCATCCTCATCTCAAATTCCTTCGTCTCCAAGAAGTGATAGCCAGCATTGAATGCACAAATGAAGAAGAACCAACAGCTTGAGGTGATACCACTTGTTGGACCACATGTTCTTCTTCTCAGCTGAAAGACTACACCAAAGAGACAGAAAAAGTCTATGCCTTGGTACTAGGTTAGTGAAACATTATCTAGGGAAAACAGTACCAAGACACACGACTAACAAAGATAGCAGCCAATGATCCAAAGCTCATAAAAGCATATAATCAATAATTCAGAACAAGAGCATGAAGATAGATATATCAAACACAACACATGCTATCCAGGATATGATAAAGCTAAAACTATCCTTAATCAACAATAAGGCATAGGAGCAAGCAAACAAGCACATAGCATATCACACATCACATATACAAATAAAGGTAAAGCATGCTAGTGAAGGCTATGGCAAGGCTCATGCATCCACAATTAATAGTAAGGCACAATAACCATGTAAGCATAAAGCAAGTTATATAACAAGTCATGGATAAGGTATACTATCATGAATATCAAGTAAGCATGTGGATACAAAAGACAAAAATCAACAAGAGCAAGATGATAAATGAATCAAAACAAGACAAGCTCTTGATGACAAAACCAAGCTTATACACCCATGGAAATAATAAACAACAGTCTAATACATGGATACATAAGCAAGAATCAACATGAGCAAGATAATAAGGGTACAAGACAGCACAAGCTCATGATGACAAAATCAAACTCATACACCCATGGAAATAAAGAACAACAATATGATACATGGATATACAAGCAAGGTAAAGGCATGATGAAAGATATCAAAGGAATAACACATGCCAATATTATACAAGTGAGCACAAAGATAAGCACAACATGCCAAGATTGAATAATCATGAAGGTAAATGCATGAAGGTATAAGATTGCTCACAAAACAGGTGTAGATGCCAATCATTAAAGCACATGCCTCTTGGAGGCCATCATTGGGGTGGAGAACCATCAAGTGTCTCGATCATGTAATGAAGCAAAAGATCAGAATCTTTTAAGTCCATGTTCTCCAACCCGCGTTCCCGGTACCTACACATGAGAAAGGCAAGGTGTCCAAGTCTTGGATCCCGAAGGGTTAGAGAGCAAATACTTGGGAACCCAAACCTTGGACACACCACCACTAGAGGCAGTCGAACCATTATGTGAGTTAGCATGATGCAAATAATGATCCATGCAAGAAGATCCAACATCAATCTTGAAGGCATGCCGCGAGTGGACAACTCGATGAGAAAAACGAGGTCCATTTCTAGAAAAGCGACGATGGTCTTGCTTAAAAGTACCAAGATGAGAACCAACAGAAGCATCAAAAGAACTCACACATCCTCGCCGTGGGTGTGTGCCTCGATGAACAAAACAAGGTCCACCTCTTAGAAAACGGCGGAAATCTTGCCTCGGGGCAGCTCGTGGACCAAAAGTAAAACCACGGAAACCAAGTCCACGATACTGTCCAACACCACTAGAAAAGGTGTCAAAGAAGCCGTTAATAAAGCGAGTCCTCTTGCTAGGCTCTTTATTGTGCATGTCATGAGAAAGATTATGCCCACTAGGAGACTTAGAAGCATGAGCTCGATGCAAATGTTTTGCACGCCGAAACCAGAAATCCACATGATGTCCATTCTTCCCACAAAATTTATTACCCGACCACCTTTGAAGAATTGTAATTTACCAACTGCATGTTGGGGACACACAGTCCTGCTCACTGTAACTCTCATCAATTTTAGACAACCAGCATATAACATCCATTCATCTATGCAACTAGCGCAAGAGTCAGTACAGAAAATTTCTCATCTTTGAAGATGTAAGACCAAGAGGTTTTTGGTCATGATATTTGATGATGAATACATTGCCTTTAATAAAGACTTAGTCGTGGTGCTTAAAGTTGAATACATTGTCTCTGGAACATGTTGTGGATCTCAGTTGCTGACTAGCTTTTAAACTCTGTTGAATTCTGTCGAAAATCAGGTTTTGTCAGGATTATCGGTAGTACCGGCTTTATTTGTGCGGAACTACCGGAGTGCAGTATGACCATGGGTGTACAGCGGTAGTACCGCAAGTCATCGAAGTCCGAGCGGTGTTTTGCTCGAACCGTTAGATCTTGATCGACGGCTAATATTGAAGTGAACGTTCGGACTGCCATGTTGTTTTCTAAATCGAAGGTTGTGAAGCGTGGTCCGATCGGCCTGCTATCTGGAGCGCCCATGTGGCAAAAGTGCTTTGTTTCAAGTTTTTGAGCTTTTTCGTGCGTAATATCTGGCGTTGTTTTCACGGAACTACCGCTTTGCGGTGGTACCGCGAGTAGTTTACGGTAGTACCACAAGTCATTTTCTCTGGTGCATTTTGCTCGATTCGTTAGATCTTGATCTAACGACTGATTTTGAGATGAACGTTCGGACCGTCCGAACGTCTCAAGGAATGTGAGCCCTTGATCTAAAATCCAACGGCTGATATTGTTGTGAACGTTCGGACTTTGAACAAGAACTAACAGCCAGGACGCACGGTGCGATCGACATCGCATCTGGGCCGTTCGTGTGCTTTAACGTTCGTAACACGTTTTGCCATACATTCATACCATTTGTAAACGCGGTAGTACCGCGTGTCCGGTAGTACCGTGGTGAAAACAACGGTAGTACCGCGCGTGTTCTTGAGAGAGAGAAAGGTTCTAACAGGTACTGTTAAGTCAAAATCGGTAGTACCGCAAAATGTGAAAGCAAGACGACAGCAGACGATAATACCGCAGTTTGAATGGCGGTAGTACCGCACAAAGATATGACCGCAAGGTTGTGGTATGGAAATTCCAGAGATCATGTTTTTGGAAGATCTTGAGTTTTTCCAATGAGCGGTAGTTCCACAGTGCTTTGAGCGGTACGACCGCGTGTGCGGTAGTACCGGACGTATAATGGCGGTAGTTCCAATTATGCTCTGGAAAGTTGTCGTTTTGGGGATTTGACTGAGGATATGTTAAATTCGTGAGCTATATCTTGTTACATGTTGCATGATAGTGTTTATGGGTGTGAGTGAGCTAATGGATGGTCAAGTTGGATAACTTGTGCCAAGAATTGGTTTCCTTGGTCTTTGCATGTGTAGGTTAGGTATTGAGGACGAATCACGGTCGGTGACGGGATTGACTCGGACTAGGATGGGAAATCTGAGGTCTTGGAAGTTATGGATGTCAAGAGGTGGTTTGGATCGCGCTGGAGCACTTAGAGATCAAGGGGTGCATGCTGGAAGCTACGGGATTGAGTCCTGGAGGCTTACGGCGTGGAGTTTTGGAAAGACAGATTTGGAAGGTGTTCCAAATCTGGTTGTTTTGAGATAGAGTCCGTATTGGTGTCGTGTTGAACATGGATAGGACTCTAGGCTATAAGAAGAGGCAGAGGGTGCGCTTTGAAAAAGGGGATTTTTGGATTTTTGACGGTAGCTTATTTTGCTGTTTTGCTGCGGTTTAGAGGTCCTTCGTTTTGGGGCTTTGAGGGGTGCTTGCTGAAAGCCTTGTAGACACAAATCAAGTTTGATATATAAAGTTCAGTTTCGTTCAATTTTGGTTCTTGATTTGTTGATCTTCTTTGTGCTACCGAGGTGATACTCACTGTGAAGTTTTTCAAGTCATCCAAAGATTTTGCTGGAGTTCTTGATAACAAGAAGAAGTTGGAATTCGGGGGTCAATTCGCTGCAATCATTCAACACCCCCTTCTGATTGCTATTACGATCCGACAGAAGATTTGGTTGCAAGGTTTATATACCTATACCACCACCACAGCGAACTACAATGGGCCTTCTCTGAAAGTCTGGGATATACGTTGATTATGAGACAGCATCCATAATCAGGTATTTGGACCCTATGACTAGAGATTGGTATAATCGCTTGATTCGCTGATAGTATATTAGATGAGGTTAGTTTCCCGTTATTAGGAGGAGGAAATCAACCCCATGATGAAAATGTCGGGAAATAGAGAAGTCTAGAAGATAATTGAAGTCCAAAAGATGCAAATAGAGAAGTCCAGAAGTCAATTGAAGTATAGAAGACAATTGAAGTTCAGAAGATAATTGAAGTTCAGAGGCTAATTGATTTGCAAGCATAGTGAATCAACTACCTAACTACTTTAGTGATTTGAAGAGCGTGACCAAGTCGCATATGCCTGTACGCAATGCACCGGAGAGGGTTGAAATACCGATGAAGGTATCTCTAATCCCGTCCTAAGGCCTCTGAAAGGAAGAGAAATCCAGCCCCTCGAATCCGAAGTAACTGGGGACGCCTGGTGAAAAAGGATAAGAAGGACTTGACACAGCCGATCACCGAAGTTCCCCAGAACCAGAAGGGGAGCCAGTTGAGACCTAACACGAGTATGACACCTTCAGAAAAGGCATACCATAATTGAACATCCCCATGAAGGGAGACATCAGCATGGATGTGTGCGCACACATCGGAGTTGAAACACTAAAGGGTTTGCCCCTATAATTAAAAGCAGCGGTGAGCAAGTAGACGCATTAGAAGAATCGCCCATTGAAGAAATAGTTATAAACTTTGTGACCATGGGAGAATCTATGAATAAGATAACAGCCAACGTCGACATTGATTTTGCAAAGAAAATTGCCACAATCATCGATCTTGATCCAGAGTCTGTATCGCTCGTTGAATGAAAGAAAAGATTAGATTGGGAAGATTGGAAGAAGGCAATAGAAGTAGAATTATTATCTCTGAATAAAAAGAAAGGTGTTTGGGCATGTAAGCCACACGCCTCCCTATGTGCACCCCGTAGGGCATAAGTGTGTATTTATTCGAAAGAGAAATGAAGATAATGAAGTAAAGCAAGGCTTGTTGCATAATGTTTCACTCAACATCCATGAGTTGTTTATGAAGAAATCTATTCCCCGGTTATGGGCGGAACCACCCTTTAGATATTTAATCTCGATGGCAGTAAACTTGAAGTTAAAAGTGAAATTGATGGATGTGGTAACAACAAACCTTTATGAAATATTGGATTCGGACATTTATATGAAGATACCTGAATGTATCCCTGTCCCGAAACAAGACAGAGCAAATAGAAATATGTATAGTGTGAAACTCAAAAAGTCACTGTACGAAGTTAAGCAATCAGGCAGGATGTGGTATAATCGCTTGATGCGACTTTGTATGCAAGAAAGGCTACACGAACAATGAGAATAATTCTTGTGTATTTATACGATGATCCCAGGATGAATGTTGTATAATCTCAGTGTATGAAGATGATATGAATATCATTGGAGCCCTGAAAGGTATAAAGAAAGTAAGCTCTTACTTAGAGTCAGAGTTCGAAATGAAAGATTTGAGTACAACCAAATATTTTCTAGGCTTGTAGCTTGAGCATACCCCTAAAGGGATTTTAGAGCATCAGTCAACCTATACTCAGAAGGTGTTAGAAAGGTTTGATTTTGAAAAGGCATACTCTTCGAAAGTGCCAATGGTCGGGAGATCTTTGCAGCAAGATAAAGACCCGTACAGACCTAAAGAAGAGGGGGAGGAAGTCCTGGGACCGGAATTCCTATACTTAAGTGCAATGGGAGCACTCATGTATTTAGCAAACTGTACTAGATCGGGCATTGCATTTGCCGTAAACCTACTAGCAAGGTATAATACAGAACCTACCAAAGGCATTGGCGGGGAATGAAGGACATCTTCTGATACCTCCAAAGAAGCAAAGAATTTGGTCTGTTCTACAGAAAGAACCAAGACCTAACTATGAATGGCTATGCAAATGCCTGGTACCTGTAGAACCCGCATACAGCCAAATTCGCAAACAGATTATGTATTCCTATGTGGTCGAACTGCAATTCCATAGAAATCGTCTAAGCAGAGTCTTGTATCGACTTTGACGAACCACTCGAAAATAATAGCACTGTACGAGGCCTCACAAGAATGTGCTTGGCTTCAGCGGATGATTCACCACATCCAGCAGTAGTGTGGATTGAATACTGTGCAAACCCCTACTATTATCTATGAAGATAATGCAGTTTATGTTGCACAAGTGCAGATGGATTATGTGAAGAGTCCTCTTACTAAGCATATCAATCCTAAGTTCTTCTATGCTCATGAATTGCAAAAGATGGACTAAATTAAAGTACTTCATACTAAGTCATGTGAAAATCTTGTAAATTTATTCACTAAGTTACTTCCAGCATCTAGCTTTGAAAGGTGCATATGTGGAATTGTAATGATGACACTTAGAGAAGTGCAGAATTCAGGGGGAGAATCTTCACAAACTCATTATTGAAACTTGATCACGAAGATCGAGTACCCAAAGAGTAAATCCTGGAGATTAAATGAAATTGGGTGTATTGTACTCTTCTTTCCCTTGACGAGTTTTCCTGAAGTTTCTCGGCTAAGGTTTTTAATGAGACAATTCGTGCAACGCAGCAGAACTTGTATCATGTGCTCTTTCTCCAAAATTTTTCCACTGGGTTTTTATGGAGTTTTGACGAGACATGAACATGTAAGGATGGGTACCCAAGGGGGAGTGTTAAGAAACTATGGGCCTGGCCCAGAAGTCGGCCCATGTATGGGCTCTCTATCCCAAACCCTGGCAGGATCTTTAGCCTATAAATAGGGGGTGTTATTAATTGTAAACGATTGATCGATTGACGAAGGAATAAAGAGAAGCAAGAAGCCCCCTATATCTCTGTGTTCAATCTATTTTTCTGTTCTTACGTTCTTGCATCGTTCTTACGATGCTGAGTTTATCTACGAGGTAATCGTTCGGACTAGACTCGCTAGCGACGGTTCCTTAACAGAAACGATCTTACCTCGTAGGCGAATACGGGGCGGCGTTCGTTCAATCGATCTGGTGTTTCTGGGACGTGGGATTGGTGCGAGGTTGTAAATGTTCTTATGTAGTAAAAGTGACACATACGACGAAAACAATTGCATCGACATGATCCAATAGCCCAACATGTCGATATAAATAAAAAAAATCACATACGACGAAAACATATCTGGTGATGAATCTAGTTATACAAACTTCAAGTAGTAAATATAGATACTTTTAATATATACTTTTAATATATCCAAGGTTGTTAAAATCGCGACTCTAGTCCTAGAATCATACGATTCTATGATGCTACCACACCAATATGATCCAAGTCACACCTAGTAGAATAGTGGTAAAATCATGCCCCTAGTCATAGAATCGGGTAGAATCGTGGTAGAATCATGCATCACCTCAAATTATAAAAGATTTAGGTCTTTGGTTGTGTCTTATCGCTCAATTCAAGTTGTATGATAAGTACAAAATAATTAGTAGGTTAGACATTAATATTAAGAGGTTTGGAATAATAAAATTATTTTAATTAATTAATTTTACTTTTTATGTAAAATTTTCATGTAATGGCAAAGTCGTTAAAATTAATATTTTAGTTGTAACTCCGAATGGCATTGAATCTAAACTACGATTTAGACATTTATCAATCGAACTAGATATCAAGTGATCAAATAAACACGCATATCACTCTTGGAATACACGACACATTCTACGATTCGATCCTAAAATACAATTATATCGGAGTTCTCCAATCCCATTCAGAAGCACGATTCTTACAACATTAAATATATATACCGACAATTAATCTTTGGCCACATGCTAAATGAATGCCAAGGCTGGTCAAACTACAACCAAATTTTGGCTAGCTACCATAAGCTTTGAAATCTAAACACACCCAAAGTTTCCGAGTCGCCTGGCTCCAATGTTGCTATGACCACGCGAGGACCAGACCCAATCTCTTGCCTGTTGGGCCTCCATTTTTTGCTAGTTAGCCCCATGGCGCGCGCGCATGTGTGTAGATTAGCCGAGTTTAGAATAGTTATTTTACGCCTAGTCAGCCCACCACGCGCGACTCAGGCCAGGTGTGACGTGTGCACGCGCAATCCCCATACGACCGGCCCACCAAATGCAACAAATAATAAACGCCCGCTACCAAGACGAGACTCGATTCGACGGTAATTGTTAGGTGTCGCGACAGTAATTCATGTATCCCTTTTACCGCATGTTTTCGGAAATGCGATATTCTGAGCTCCTATGTTAGTTAGTAAAACATAACGGCGTATATAGTAATCGGTTTCTCATTTTTAACACCGCTTTTTTGCAATCTCTTTTTTTACAGTAAAACATTTGTGTCAGGATAGTACACCTTAGCTATATGTAAGGTAATTTCTTTAGTTTCATTGAGTAGTTCCAATAAAGTTAATGGCCGTTCGTAGAACAGTAAAAGCGAACGTCCCCACAAGTTATATATATCGGCTATTTTCATAATTGCTATTCATTTTTATATCGGCCAGATTACAAAGAGTTTGATCCTCTGCTACAAACTAGTGCCCACCAAGAACAAAATGTAGATTTGCTTATGCAGCGGTGTATATCAGACCAACCTCACTGCTGATGCCAGTTGGCTACATGACTATAAAAGAGCTATACCTGTAAATATTTAGGTTTGACTCAATGTAAACATCAACATTTTTATGGTTTAACTTCATAACCAAAAGCGAAAAGAAAAGAGCTATACCTGCACATATTCAGGTTTGTTCACTATCCAAGATAAGCACCACTTAGAACACATGCTACAAGCATTAGCTAGCACCAGCCATCATGTAGCAGCGAGAAAAGAAACAAGATGAACCCTTGGGCACAAACATTGCTTCTGCTCAGATCCAATGCTTCATGCTGACGTCCATTTTTTCTTGAATTACATGGTAACCACAACTTGCAGCAGCTAGCATTCTTGCCCACAAGGAAAAAAAATCAGGCTTCATAGATCAGCCGGCCACACATGCACATGTACAACAATTCGTGAATCATAGAGAGACCAAGCAATTCTTGTCAATTATTCATGAATCATTCATGCATTTGGTTCATGGACGGAAAAGGAGCATGCATTTACTAGGCATCATCGAAAACACAATAATTTTTGCTAGTATGAAAGACCGAAGCGTTATATCTAGGCGCATAATTAAAATTAACACCAACTACACGAATCATTCATTCATCTATGTGAGAAAGAATATCACAACTAACTCAACCAAACATTCTAGATCTATGCATTCTAGTGGGAAAGAGCCGCTGACTTGAGAGGTATGGGCGGCTCACGAGAGAAAGAGCTGTTGGCCGGGGGGGGGGGGGGTACTCACCGTCATTGAGCTCGGGTGCCGTCGAGGAGGGAGGGGCTCGTGGCCCGTCGGGAAGGGAGGATTTGATGTAACACCCTGGCTATGCGGAAGCCAAGATGTAACCTAGACTAACAAGCCAAAACCAAAACTGCAAGCTCTTTAGTCAATTTAACAACGAATGAAAGCTAGACAACGACTAAAGGTTTCTAGTAACAATGTTACATAAAGATTTATTTCTGCAAGGGAATAAATCAAAACCACAATTGAAACATCTCAAGCAGGATCATAAGCATCATGAATGTTATCCAACTAGATAAAGATAACATCTAATATTTGGAACTCTGAAGGAAACCATTTGAAGTATCAAAAGACCAATTATTACATTAATTATTTCTAAAACCAAAAAAGGTAATGGAACTATTATTCTAGTAGTGGAGTGTGCAAAAGTGTGATATGCATCCGTGAGCTACTTTTCCCAATGAATGTTATCCTCGACGGTCACCTAAATAATAAAAAGCAAGAGTGAGTCCAAGACTCAGCAAATACAATTGAATATCATAGGAAACATCGAATCAAAGACAGATCATTTGCCAAATATCGAATACATAAGAAATTGCTATGCAATTGATGCAAATATGAAAATACCATCCACTTCTCTTCTGCATATACCAGTATAGCTAGTGAACACCCGTCGGTGTTCACTCAGGCCTGCATTATCAAAATTCGGAGATCAAGGCCCGTATGAAGAATCTTTTATACGGGGATCTAGTTGTCCATATTGGAATGATGGGGATCTCAATACCCACTCCCGTGGGTGAGGCATGAATGAATGAAATAAAGGAAATGAAATAAATACATTCTATCATAGTAACAATTGGATATCACCAATGAACAGAATCATGTAAAGAACGAAAATACTCATAATTCATAAGAATTAACCATGTCATAATCATACAACCAATTTGAATAAACAAACATTCAAGATAACTCAATCTGTACTTGCCTTTCTCATTGCAACACATTGGAAGGTAAAGAAGGTGAAACCAACCCTAAGGTCACTCCGCCTATAATAAATAATTTACTTAAAACCAGTTTTGGTCAAGGTGAAACAACGCTATTCGCAAAGCTCTAATCCGCTCTCCCAAAAAACTTTCGGCCCATAGCCCAGGTTTCCAGAATAAAGCGAAAACCCCCTTTTCTCCTTCTAATATTTCACTTATGAATGATTTTCTTCTTTTGACAATTCGGAGTATTATAGTTCAGGCACCGCCGGGGAAGGAGGAGGAGCTCGCACACTGCCAGGGAGGGAGGAGCTCTTGGCGAGGGACTCACCGTCTCCTAGCTGCAAACGACGGAGGGGGTGAGAAGGGGCTGCGAAGGGAGGCGAAGGGGTGTAGGGCTGTAGGTAGTTGAGTGGCATATTGCAGGTAATTACTCTCAACTCCCAGGGGTATTTTGTTTTACTTGTTCACAGCTCTTCATTTGGAGCAATGTTTCACCTACTTCTAAAAATTGTACAAGGAGGCTGCTCCACTCCAGGTTGCTCCAACTCCAATAGTTTTGTGGAGTTAGCTTATTTTGCACAGATCCACCTACTCCAACTAAGAAGCTGGGAGTTAGTCATACCAAGCAAGACCTAGATTTCAAATGATCAAATAAACACTCATATGACTCTTGGAATACACGACACATTCTATGATTCGATCCTAAAATACGAATATATCGGAGGGTCTCCGATCTAATTTAGAATCATGATTCTCACAACCTTCAATATATATACAGACAATTAATCTTAAAATGACCGACATAGGCGAGCACCAAAGCTCGCCTATAAAACCAGCCGTTCCACCTCCTCTGATCTCTCATCTCACAAGTCACACACACCTCATACAACCTAGCAAAGTAGCTTCCTCGTCGGCCATGGCCGGAGTCCTCGCCTTCGTCGTTCTCCTCCTCGCCGCGCTCGCAGCCGCATCGTCGGCGACCACGCTGACCATCCACAACATCTGCCCGCACCCCGTCTGGCCGCTCGTCACCCCCAACTCCGGCCTCCCCTCCATCTCCGACAACACCAAGCGCCTCGACCCCAACGAACTCCTCTCCCTCACCTTCCCGCCCTCGAGGTGGGCCGGCCGCGTCGCCGCGCGCACCGGCTGCGACGCCTCGGCGTCGAGCTGCTGGACCGGGGCAGCGCCGCCGGCCACCGTCGCGCAGCTCACCGTCCACGACGGCGGCGACCTCGCCGTGTACAGCGTCAGCCTCGTCGACGGCTTCAACGTGCCCATGGTCGTCAGCCCGCAGGCCATCGGCGGCGGGCAGTGCCCGGCGCTCGGCTGCGCCGTGGACCTCAATTGCGACTGCCCGCCCGCCCAGCGCGCCGCCGACGGCCTCGCGTGCCGCGGCCCCGCGAGCTACTTCAAGAGCCGGTGCCCGCTCACCAGGACGACGCCGACCGACGTCGAGCCGGTGCCGCAGAGCTGCCGCGCGCCCGGGGAGCTCAAGGTCGTCTTCTGCCAGCCGTCTATGGTCGGTGGCGGCATAGCGGCGGCGGAGACCGACATGATCATCCGCACCGTCGTCGCCGACAGCTAGCTCTAGAGCTATCTCGCTCCCTTGGCCGTAAAACACCATGTATCCATGCATGCGTGTGCATGGGTTTAGTTAAGAGTTTGCTAAGTGTTAAGTGGTTTCATCGATCTTCGTATGCTTTTGTGTGTGTCGTCTGTAATTTTCGGTGTCCTACGCATCTGCGTGGGTGCGTGGGTGCAATCAAAATAAAGCCATGGTTGTAGTCTTATCTCTCGTATACACACCATGTCATATCTGTATCACATCTACCATTGAAATATAATATTAGTAGGTACAAGCGACCGAGCGAGATCCGGTCCATGGCCCAAGGGCGAAGAGATTCTCCATAGGGCGGGGCGATTCTTTAACCTATCTGCTCATCCGGGCTCAAATCCTAGAATAAGATTGGGTGCTCACCTCCTACTTTAACAAATTGACAGATTAATTGAATGCACGAGGTACACACGCATGTTTGTGAGCTGATTGAATTACTCAATAAGATAAGAATGTGGCTTTATTAGCTTTTGACATGCATATATACCTTGCTTCGTTGCGTAGAAAAGTGCCTTAGCTAGTTAAAGTCAAAGTTGCCCGCATGTAGGCAATAGGGATTTGGTTGTTGTCATCATCGTTAGCTTGTGCACTTTCGGGTACAACCTGAATTAGATACTCATATGCCAAAGTGTCTCGGAGATCGCATAAGTCGATAGATCGAGTGTCAAGTGGATCGTACTAGTCAAATTGAGTGGGCTCGAATATGGTTTCCGATATTTTTAAGAATGCATTTTTTTACTTTAGTTTTTCCATGGGTTTATGTAAATAATGTAAATGTTTCAAACATAAATATTTCTAGCAAAACAGGTATGTACACATTCTGCTGAAAATAACGAGATTTAGGGGAACAGAGTCCTCTACTTTATAGGTTTGGTGCCAATTTGACATGATCATTACTGTAGTCGGTCGAGTGGTTAAAGCTAAGGAATCTATCCGGTAAAACAGCAAAAGCAAAAGAGAATGACCACAACATTTCTCTCTCTCTCTCTCTCTGCGTACTTATTTGCAAAATGATAAAGAGGGTTACCAAAATTTAGTTGCCCACGAAATGGTCAAGTTTTGTAAGAAAAGAATTGCGCCACAATAAAAACAGGAACATAAATTTTGGCCGCAAGCTAAATGAATGCTAAGGCTGGTCAAACTACAACCAAATTTTCGCTAGCTACCATAAGCTTTGCAATCTAAACACACCCAAAGTTTCCGAGTCGCCTGGCTCCAATGTTGCTATGACGACGCGAGGACCAGGCCCAATCTCTTGCCTGTTGGGCCTCCATTTTTTACTAGTCAGCCCCATGGCGTGTGTATATATAGATTAGCCGAGTTTATAATAGTTATTTTACGCCTAGTCAGCACACTACGCGCGACTGAGGCCAGGTGTGACGCGAGCACGCAGAATCCCCATACAGTCGGCCCACCAAATGCAGTCAACGGGCCAGAAACGTCTGCGCCTGCATGAGACTCGATTCGATGGTAATTATTAGGTGTCATGACAGTAATTTGTGTATCTTTTTACCGCAAGTTTTTGGGAATGCGATATTCTGAGCTCCTATGTCAGTTAGTAAAACATAACAGCCTATACAGTAATCGGTTTTCCGTTTTTAACATCGCTTTTTTGCAATCTCTCTCTTTTTTTTTACAGTAAAAAGTTTGTGTCAAGATAGTAAACCTTAGCTGTATGTAAGGTAATTGCTTTAGTTTCACTGAGTAGTTCCAATAAAGTTAATGGCCATTCATAGAACAGTAAAAGCGAACGTCCCCACAAGTAATATATATGGCCAATTATCGTGAAGGCAGTAATCTAAAACACGTCAATCAGTAAACAATTTCAACATAGATAGTAAATACAAGTTCAAACCGGATATTTGATTGTGTATTTATATATAGCCAAAACAATGTGGCCAGACGGTTCTTACAAACATTAAATAAAAAGTAGTAACCTAAATAATCAAAGTTTTCTAGTGGCGGAGGTAGCCTGCTATCTCTATCTTAACAACTTTGTAGGCGACGTCGTCAGCATCGGAGGGTTCGGGATCATCGTAGGAAGCCTGAAACACGTCCACCCGTTGCTGTGCTCGTTCGAGAGTCGCCCAAAGATGCTCTGGCTAAAGAATCAAGTTGAATTGTGCCCATAGGCTCTATTCTCTTGCACGAGGGGTTTCGGCAAGGTAGACTCAGTCACCCGTCGCCTCGATGTAGTAGTCAAAGTGACAATAATCCTTGTGGAGACGTGCAATGTCATTCTAGAGGACTATGCCGATGGCGAGGTTAGCTCGCCGGAAGCTAGATACCACCTGGAATATGCAGCGAAGGAGGACGTCCAGATAGCGGAACATTGCTGACATGTGCCCCGGCATAATCTCCAACGGAGGAGGGAGGACACTGTTAGCACAGTGTCCTTTCGCAACATCCACCAGTGTACGGCTGGAGAGGTACTCGTACAAAATAGCTAGGTAGGCCATCAACACCGGCGTCAAGGGAGGAGAGTGGGGAGCCATTTTCATAATTGTTATTCATTTTTGCTAGAGGGGGTGAAAGAGAGTAAAGCGATGTGATAATCCATCTTCGGTGGTGGATGGTCATTTTTATAAGGGATTATTGATGATTTGCCATTAAGTTCATGTGCAATTGCCAAAATGTGACATGTGGGGCCCGGGGCCACATTTCAATGAGATATGGAGTGACATTTTAGTAATTACACAAGAATTGGTGTGGCAAACCTGCAAATGCCCCTTTTTATAAAACAAGGAGTAACGTCAACGTGTGAGACGAAGAGACGCATCGGGGAGCCAAAGCGATAGTGATGCGCTTAAGAGATCGTTTGGGTGACGCTTAATAGAACCTCCGCTCACACTCAATTTTGACAGTAAAAAAGTACTCACAATACGGTAAACCTAGTCGGACATACAATAATTGTCATATGTCGGGACCCAAAATACACTCGACCCTCCGTATACCGTGACTAGTCCAGATCACGCTTAGTGCACACAAGGACAACATCGGTGAAATATCAATTCCATATACAAAGATGACTAATAAATAGACAAATAACAATAAATATCAGAGTAAAGACCTTAAGGTCAAAGCTTACAATTAATGCCTCAGAAGGCAAAAAGCTCAATGAAGATGCAGCGGAACGAAACGAGATAACTCCAGTGAAGCCCATCCATATGCCCACATGCAATCGGCTGGGGTGCGCGACCTAGTTCTCCACGATCCTTGAAGTAGACCTCGTTGACTGGCGATTCCTTCACTTCTGCTTGATTCGTCAAAGCAAGCATGAGTACACAACTGTACTCGCAAGTCATACCACAGAAATGCAATTATACATGTAGGCTTATTCCAAAAGAATGGCATTCTGTGGTTATTTTGCAGAAATGCAACATTTGCAATTGAATACAAATAATAGATTGAAAGCATACAGTAAAACAAATAAACAATATTTAATTTTAACAGCTTTGATTTCACAAAGACACACAAACTTAAACAGATTATTCACATAGCCATATGATTTAGATCACAGCCTCCCTTCCCACACAGCTTTATGAAGATCTACCCTCGTGTGAAATCCCCGAGCATGTCCATGACCACGACGCGCTATTCAATAGATTGTTTAACACTCGCAGAGTTTGTACACTTTACCCAACGATGCAATCAACTTGTACGGTCGATCACAACAAAATCTTTCGTAAACTTCATCTCAACATTGACACTCCCAAAGGTGCTTATTTAACCGCTGTACCAAACTATACACAAGTGGATGGTACGACACACACCGTTGATGTGGAAGCGGCGAACCGCCCATGATGTGACTACTTGGTAGAACACACCTCCACCCATTCACACAGCCTAACCTACTACCTGAGTAATCAATGTCAAGAATCCATAACTTACTAAGTTAGGCTCGTCCCATACCAGGCATGTGGTCGTACAGTAAGGCTCAGTTCAATGGTGCACAAAGTTAAGTCCTTAATTGACCAAGGCAAGACTTTCAATTTCTAACTACGACACACAGATTATTTTGACACACAGATTCATATCCCCAATTCACACAGCCACCATGTCACACAGTTTCCACCACTTGCCTTAGTCTAAATCCTTTCTCACCCAGTTGGTTAAGTGCAATACATGCCATAATAGCACACAATACACACAGTTGTATCACATAGTTCCATAGTCACTTAGTCAAGTTGATAATTGCAACTTTACATGAAAAGGTGATTCGTGGCATGGCTAAGCAATCTAATCGCATCTAACCAACCCACGTTGGTGCTACAATAATACCAACTAATAAATAACCAAGCTAGGGTGACAAAAGATTAAGACATAACAGGTAGACAAGGAGGTTATAACAAATTTGGATTATTAACTAAACCCAAAAGCATTTAAATAAATACTTAAAGTAAATGCAATAATTTGAATCAAGATACTTTTAGAACACTGGGATTCAATATGATCAAAGGTACAACTTGCCTTGCTAGCAATGACAATCTTATTTAACTTTAATCTTCTACTTCCTTGATCTTCAGCTCCTTCTTGATCAGAACTTCTCAAAGCATCGACGTCTACTCGCAACAAGCAAATAAACTAAATAAATAAACAACAGAGAGCAAACAAACTCTAAAAATTAAATAATAATCTCAGATAAATAGATATTGAATTGAGATGAAATTAGGAATTTGAATGAACTCAATCGGGGTTCGGATTGAAAGGATATGACTCTCGGAAGGATCACAAGAAATGATGAAGTCGAGAGAGAAAAGAATATTCAAATAATATTCTTTCGGATTAAATAATCAAACAGAATTGGAGACTTACAAGTGGGATCCACTGGTAAGTGAGAGAGAGAACAAGGCAGTGGATGACATATGGAACCAATTGGATTTCAGAAATTAAATTAATCTCCGAAAAAGGACCAGTGGATGACAGGTGGGACCCACTGGATAATTGAATTTCTAAAATTACTATAATTCTAGAATTAAGGTAAAAGGGAAAGATAAGTGGGCCATTGGTCCATAGACCAAGTCCACGGGCTAGGGTTTGGTGCACGATGAAACTAGTTCACGATAGATTAGGTTTAGGGCTAGGGTTTGACTGGCGTTGACTGAGAAAGGGGCTCTACAAGTCATAGACTAGGTTCACAATGAACCATATCTACACCGCTCCGGTTTTAGGATTGGGTTAGGTACAGGCCACGCAGGTGATGACAGTGCATGCCACACGTGCATAGATGCTGAGGTGACGAGGAGGGGACAACGACGAGGTGCAAGGCTCACGGTAAACTGATTGTATATGGTTTCGGTGCTAGGGTTTTGGATCAGTGGATGCCATGAGGGCGGCTTAGGTGGCTGCCACGGAGGACAAAGAGGTGATGTGGTAGTGACTTGGGCAAGGTGGCAGTGTGGGTGTGGCAGGTAATGACATAGCATTAACCATTGAGCACAAGGCACTGCCCTGATTTGGATCTGGAGCGCACATACCGATCACTACAGAGACATACGAGAGAGAGAGAGAGAGAGAGAGAGAGAGAGAGAGAGAGAGAGAGAGAGAGGAGGACTTAAGCCTGCGGCTCAGCTTCAACCCGGCGAGCTCGTGCGGCATGATGGCGATGTCTCCGGTGGCGGCGTCTACGGTTTCGGAGGCGGCGAGTGAGGGCGGAGCGAGGGCGCACCAAGGTGGCGTCTCGGAGTAGCGGCGGCGGTGGGGGCACATCAGCGGTGGCGGGATTGGCAAGGCGGAGGCGCGCCCGAGTGGCGGCGCCCTTATGGCGTGGGGGCGCACGCTAGGGCACGGACGCCTATGAGGCAATGGCGGCCACATTATTGCCGCGCTACCAAGACAAAACGGCATGGCATTGGGTCAAGCAAGCGAAGGGTGGCGGCTCGGCGAGCGAATAGGCCTTCGGGTGGGCTAGACCGGATTGGAGAGAGGGAACGGGATGGGCCGATTTGGAAGAAGATGGGCCAAATGAAAGGGAATTCGACCCATTTGATTTACTGAGATTTAAATAGTTTTCTTTTTAGAAAATAGCAGTAAATCCAAAAGGCAAATATAAACTAGCAAATGCACTCAGAAAAATTCTAGAAAAATCTAGAAAATATATCCAAGCACATAGAATCCAAATAAAATAGTTTTGATAATAGTTGGTGTTGAGATTAATCATATTAAATTATTTTTGATTTATGAAAGTCCCAATTAAGCTTTATAAATTCAAATAAAATTGGTGAAATTTTTCAAGGACCTAAACTACTCAAAAGATTTTTGAAAAGCCAAATTTTGGGATGTTACATCATAGGTCGGCTCACTGTCCCCCACGACCAGACGAACACTGTGAGCGCCCCACCCCTCTGGGTATCGCCGGAGGGGCCGAAGGCGCCAAAGGACACCCGAAGTGGTCCAAGGCGCCGAAAGGGTTCGGAGGGGCCGAAGGCTCCAAAGGCGCCGAAGGAGCCTCGAAGGGTCCGGACGGCCGAAGGCTCCAAAGGGTCCCGAAGGGTATCGAAGGGTATCGAAGGGGATCCGAAGGGTCCCAAAGGTGCTTCGAAGGGGCCAAATCACTGCAACTCCTGGGTTGTCTAAGGCACTTCGGGCTGGGGGCATCCCGCATCCTTCGGAGAACCACAGTACCATTGGACCAGGCGCACCAGTCAGATGGACCGGGACCAACAAGGTCCACCATGAGCCAGAGGCTATACATAGGGGTAGAAAAAGCCCCTGTAGCCCCTACTAGCCTAGGGGCGTATAAGGGGCAAAACTGTAATCTCATGTACCTAGTAGAAAAGGCTATAAATAGCCATCTCCCCCATGTAACAAGAGAGTTCATTTTTTCAGGCAATCAATACATATTCATTTCCTGACAACCTGTCCCCTCTTGGAGGACCCCTCGGTCACCCTTATGGACACTAGGGGTCCCCCTCTTTTCTTACTATTTAGCTTTTCTTGCTACAACAGTCGGCGCCGTTTGTGGGGACCGGCAGGAATGCTAGGAAGCCCGACCACGAGGCACCATCATGGCCCATCAGAAGAGGGCCAAGCCCAAGGTGTCAATAGCTGAAGCAGGCACGACCCTGAGCACCCCGAGGGCCAAGCGGAGCAGAACCTTGGTGGTAGCGGCGCCCCCGCCTAGGCCACGGAGGAGGCGAATAACTCCACGCACAGGGATATCATCGAAAGCGACACCTGGCCAGTCAGGGCACCCTTCCCGGTGAGCCGCCAAGCTAGTCTGTTGCCCGGGGTGGCGGATGTAAACCATGGGTCGTACGAAGCCCTCCAGCGGGAACTAGCGGACCTTCGTCGAGAAATGGCGAACCTCTGACGTCCACTAGGGACAGCCCTCGCGCCACGCCAAAGCGCCCCAATCGCCAAAGCGAGGTCGCCCTCTCGGCCTGCCGCTCAGGAGACCCTAACTCCCGCTGAGCGCTATCGAGACAACCACCGCCGAAGGCTTCAAAATGCCAGATGTCACTCCCTTCGAAGGATACACGGACCCTTCGGAATTCCTCCGGGTGTACGAGATGGCTATTGAGGCATCCGGAGGAGACGACGCCACTAAGGCAAAGAGCGTCACCCTCTCCCTTAGGGACGTGGCGCTAACATGGTTCTTCACCATCCCCCCCACTCGATATATGCCTGGGAGCAGCTGCGAGACCTTGTTCGCAACAATTTCTAAGGAAACTACACGGAGCCGAAGGACGCGGGGCACCTGTTCGCCATAAAAAAGGCCCCCGGCGAATCCCTCCGCAACTTTTTTAAGAAGTTCGCGGAGGTAAAATGTCAAGTGAAGGGCGTCAACGAAACCACCATAATAAACGCAGCCACGTACGGGCTCCAGAAGGGCCCCCTGTCAGGGAAATTGGCTCGCAAATATGCTCGCACAGTGGTAGAGCTCTTCGACAAGATAGAAGAATACGCCCAAGCCGAGGAAGATAGTACCCGGAGAGGCGCATCCCCCGCTGCCTCAACATCATCCTTGAGTACACCACCCACGAAAGAAGCACCCGCGGTAGCCGTGGCCGGGGCACCCGCCAAGTCACGGGCCAATGACTACCGCCAAAAGGGTCGAAGCGTCTACCACGTAGACGGCGGCCCACCCCTGAGGGGGGAAGGTGTGGGGGCTGTCGTGGCCGCGGCCACGGGCACAGGCAAAGTAGAGGTCGGCAGCCCAGCGGCCGTGCCAGCATGGGGGGCCCTCGCCATTTTGTGATCTTCACGGCGAAGGGTCTCGCACACAACCACTGAGTGTCACATATCATTACTACATAACACTGATCGCAGCCAGTGTTCCATCACAATTACTCCATCACATCACAATGCTTTCTACTTTTGCTTTGATTGACTGAGTTCTTCTCTCCCTGTTTTGCTTCCAATCAAGCAGGGCGTAGTTGTCATTACAATTTCTTTTTTCTGCCTTTCTACTTTTGGTTTGATCACAGGAGTGAGAAGTTAAAATGATAAAAACAAATAGATAGGTGAAATTGCATGCAGTAGTGGTCGTCTTTCTAATCTTAGGTGAAATTGCATGCAGTAGTGGTCGTCTTTCTAATCCTGCGAGCTAACACGAGAGAGAAAAGGCACACAAGGCGTTGGTGGAGACAAGAGGCAACAAGACCTGCAGACGTGTTAGCTCCACTTGTGGTTGCCGTCCTCGATGGCGAGGCCAACGAGTTCAACGTCATCACTGCTCGATGCGCACTTGAGGATCTACAGAAACATAAATGGGCAAGCAGAAAGGGAAGATAGAAGCTTTCTAGTCCAAAAGCACGGAGGATGCTTATCGTGAACAGACGACAAAAAAGGGAAAGCTAGGATGGCCTTGTTCTAACCGAGAAACCCCTGCCTTGCTCGTGAATCCATGATTTGGATATGGGAGTCATCCTTGTTGAGGAATCGTTGCTGATGAATTCAGTCCGATCAATCATTTTGTAGACAAATGTAGAATTTTATCATACTGTCCTTGAATAAAGAGCTCAAGGTGACCACATGTCCACGTCGGTACCGACGGCAAAGATGGGTGATCACAAGGCGCTCATGACAAGATTGCCCCTACCGCCTGTAGCCTCTGCTTGCCGACTGCATGCACATTTGTTTTTCCTGCATGCGCCAATTTGTTCTCCATTCATGACATAATTTGTTCAAGATTATGAATATTTGACCTCATGAAAGATGTAAGTACCTTAAGGATGTTGGGGGAGGGGCATGCATGAAGGGGAACTGTGTCGGAATCCAAACATGCAAATCTGGATCCTCTATGTTTTCTGCACTAGTTTAGAATCACACTAGTACGCACAGTATCAATATAGATGAATATATGACATCAATTTTTAGTCTTAATTTCTTTTTCATTCATTGTCTTATGAATTACTAACTACTTGACAAGATGATTTGTAGGAAAAAACGGATTTATATATTCATACTCAAAAAGCTTGTCTTTACGAGTTCCTTACTGTAAACTACTCTGACGAGGAGATTATATGCAACTTGATTGGAAGCAAAGCAGGGAATTCTACTTTTGCTTTGATTGACTGGGATCTTTTCTCTCAGTAAAGCTGGGAGAGAAAAGAACCCAGTCAATCAAACCAATCAAAACAATTACTCCATCACAATGCAACTTGATTGGAAGCAAAGTAGGGAGAGAAAAGAACCAGTCAATCAAAGCAAAAGTAGAAAGGTTTATGGAAAACCTTCAATCTACCAGCATATTTTCTAGAATGACGGGTAAGAAACTAGCAGAATTAAAAAGAACATCAATTTGGACCTGGTTAAAAACAATGGCCAGACAAACATCTTGATGACTTGGGACCTGGTTAAAAACAGTGGCCACACAAACATCTTGATGACTTAATCTTTTTAAATCCTACAAGGCATGCGGCATGAGCACATGATTGATGACACGAGAAATCTCAGTCCGGACGGGATTTCACCTGTGAGATGGTTGTTGGATATCTGTAGCTCCGGTAGGTTGGTGAGGTTGCAGACTGTTTGTGGGATGTCTCCAGACAAGTTATTCAACTTCTAACTGAGTACCTGGAGCACTTTTAGTTGACCAATTTCAGAGGGGGTCGCACCAGGAACGGACTAGCCACTATGGCATGTCAGGCGTCCGAACGGTGGCCCGTGTGAAGTGGGACGCGATGGAGGTCTCGAGGGCGTTGTGGTGGATCTTGGTGCTGTACCCCTGTAGATCCATACCTTGGCAGAGGTTGATGTCATTTTAGGGCGCCTTCAGCCCGTGGGGGAGGTGTTTCTCCTGGCTGCTCGCGTTTATGGGGACCACTGTGCTAGCCTAGGCTGGCTGACAGCTCTCGCCTCGTTTGACAAGGCAGGCTGCGCCCACATGGACGCCCTCGCCACTCGTTCTGTCGCCGTGGTGACCGCTGAAGAGGTGGCTGCCGTCTATCGCCGGACGCGACAGAGCAGCAACGTCCTTCTCCAGGATTTCTGGACGCCTCGCGGTTTCGAGACCGCGATGGTGTCCCTGAGGGATGTCCAAGCGTAGAGGGCGAAAGGCAAAGCTCCGGCGACAGTTCCGACGGCGGTGGCGGGGGGCGAGGAGCGGAGGGCCACTCACAGGGACAAGGTGTGACCCTCCGCCAGCTAGTTAGGTTTTTAACTTAGTGTAGACTGTTGTCCACTCCCCTTTTGTGTATTGTCTTGGGAGCGGTTTTTGGGCGGGGAACCTTGTTTTGTCTCTTTTGGAGCAAGTCTTGTGTTGCTCCGCGAGAGCCAAAGGATGAGCGTAGCTTGCTGTCTATTTGGGTTCTGCGGGTGTGCTACCGAGGCATCGCATGCCATAGCGCTAAGTGGCAGCGTTGGAAGAAGGTAAACCCGGAAGGGTCGATGAAGGGATTTTTCCGTCTTCGCGAACAGAAGGTTGCGATGGCGCGTGAAGAGATACAAGCTTTCTAGGAGTGTCGAGGGGTTGTGACGGCGCCCAAGGGGTCCCTGCCCCCGCCCGCCACACCCGTGGTTTCGTCAAGTTCCTTCGTCGCATCGGACGACTGTGCCGCGGAGAGGGAGTATATGAAGTTCATGGCAAATGGACCATCCGACGAGGAGCTGCTTGCATAGATGCTGTGCGTGGAGCCATGGGATTTTGTGCCGTAGACGCCTGATGGGGCCATGTTATATGGCCTGTACGCGGTGCTCCTCGAGGAGGTCGAGGGAGGTCTCCCGCTCCGCTGGGCCAACTTCGGATGTTGCTCGGAGGGTCTTGGCCGTGAATTCCCCAGGGGTCATGGCTTCGTCGTCGAAGAGGAGCTTGAACGGAGAGAAGTCTGTAGCCCTCGTCGGCGATGTGCGGAGTGCCCATAGGGCTTTGTGGAGCTCTTCAGGCCAGAGTCCCTTTGGAATTCCCACCAGGCGCTTCTTCAAACCTTCTAGTAGGTTGCTGTTGGCCCGTTCGACTGCCCCGTTGGACTCGGCGTCCTACGGATGCGAAGCATACTGTGATGCCCAAGTTCTGGCAAAATGCTCGGAACGCCGCCGAGTCGAACTGGGTGCCGTTGTCTATGACGATATCACGTGGTTCCCCGTATCGGCAAATTATGCTTTTCCACATGAACCGCTGTGCTGCCGCGGCCGTGATTTTGGCGACTGGATTAGCTTCAACCCATCTGGAGAAATATTCGATGACGACGAACGCGAAGCGGAGGCTGCCCTTGGCCGTTGGGTACGGTCCGATGACATCGAGCCCCCATCGTGCGAAGGGCCAGACAGGAGGTAGAGGATGCAACGGGACGGAGTGTGCTTTTGTGTGTCGGCTGGGCCACTGGCACCCCAAGCAGCGTTGTACGAGGTCTTGCGTGTCTCGGAGTGTGGTTGGCTAGTAGAAGCCTTGGCGGAAGGCTTCCCCACAAGGCCCCAGGGCACTTGGTGCCCACCGCAGAGGCCCTTGTGAATGTCATTTAGGAGGGATTGGCCCTCCTCTCGGGACAGGCACCGTAGGAAGGGGGCGCAGACACCCCCCTTGTAAAGTTCCCCGCCGATGATGTGGTAATTTTTGGCCCTATGCCGGAGGTGCCTTGCTTCGGTGTCATCTTCGGGCTCATCACCTGCGAGATATTTGACGATGATGTCTCGCCACCGCCTCGAAACAAGGAGCTTCGGCGCAGTAGCCCCTCAGGCGCCAGACGCACCTTCTTGCTCGGGTGCAGCCCCTTGGGAAGCCAAAGGTGTAGTCAGGACTCAAGATCTCATAGAAGATGTCTGGTGGGGGGGCATTGGTCCGAACTGGCCATTTTGGCCAGTTTATTTGCTGTTTCGTTATCACCCCTAGGTATTGCTTGGACGGTGATGCTGAGGAAGTGCGTTGATGCCGTCCGCACCGCGTCCAGGTAATTGGCCATTTTCGGGTCTCTTGTTGTGAATGATTTGTCGAATTGGCCCGCCAGAAGGCAGGAGTCACTTTTGATGGTTATCCTCTTTGCTCCTAGTGCTTTCGCTTTGTGGAGGCCTAATAACAGTGCCTCGTATTCCGAGGCATTATTTGTTGTCAGCAAGTCGAGGTGAGCAGCGTGGGACACACAGCGTCCGTTTGGGGCGACCAAGATGGCTACTGTGCTAGCTCCGGCTGCGCACCAAGATCCATCGGTGTACATCGTCCACGGTGCCTCGACTTTGGTTGGCTGGTGGTCTTCGGTGTGCGGAGTCCACTCGGCTACGAAGTCTGCTAGGACTTGTGATTTGATGGCCGTCCGTGCAATGAATGTGATGTCGAAGGGCGCCAGCTCAGCTGCCCATTTCCCTATTCGGCACGAGGCTTCTTTGTTTCGCAGCAGTAATGCTAGCGGGTAAGACGTCGGGATCATGATGGAGTGCGTCAAGAAATAGTGTCGGAGCTTGCGCGAGGCCATGAGTAGGGCATAAGCCAGCTTTTCCAGTTCTAGGTATCGTAGTTTGGCCCCCCCCCCTCCGAGGGCTTCCGAGACGTAGTATATGATCAACCCCAGGAGCTTACCTGCCTTGACGCCGAAGGCGTATTTCCCAGGGTTGAGCTTGATTCCCTCCGCCCTAAGGCTTGCAAAGGTTTCTCGCAGGTCCTTCGTGTGCGCGCCTGCGAACCTGCTCTTGACCACTATGTCATCCACGTACGCTTCTACGTTGCGACCGAGTTGGCTTGACTGGCGAGGCAATCAACTCGATCAGACCTCCTCTCGAATGAAGACCACCTCCACTGGCGAGGCGTGATAGAACCACCGATGCGTCCAGTCGATGTCCCAGCGGTTGCGGGTAGCTACAGCGGGCACGTACATTTGCATATGTGCCTTCGGTTGGAGGTTAACGCTGCCGAAGTTTAGCGTCTCCCCTGAGTTCTTCTTCTTCTTCGGCTAGCACTGCCCGTCGTGCAGGTAAGCAAAGAGGTGCCCTTCACCGCCGGTACTAGCAGATCGAAGAATCCACTCAAACACACCCAACTTCACGATGGAGTTGGACGTAAGCTGGGCCAACTCCACCTCATATAATTGGAGCACCTCAGAGACCAACCCAACGCACGAAAGCTGGAGTCCAGCGTCAAAAAATGCAACGAAAACTACTGCCTCATCTGGTCACGGGGCCAACACCGTCTCCTACCCCGGAGCTCTCACCTTTGCGAGGCTCTCCAGCTTACCCTCATCAACAAGGGTCCGAAGAACCAGCTCACTCACGGTCGATCTGCCTAAATCACCCGTGTACTGCATCTCCCCCGCATCCTCTTTGTTCCGCTTCGTCATGCCAAGACCAACACGAACCTCTCAAGGCACTGCGCGAAGCGAAGCCTGACGAAGGACAATAGGCTGCACAAGCGAAATACAACAAGCCTGAGCCACATCCTAGGGGGTGACCCCCAATTTATACAAGCCAGACCACACCAAAACCAAGCGCAGCAATCGAGGAGCCGCTACCTAGTCACCAAAGGACATGTGGCGCACACCAAGACTCATCACATGTGATATCAAATCATGGCACACGCCATCCAAAGGGGCATCATTTAAAGCAAGTCGGCCAAGCGGCAGGGCATGAGGACCAACGGCGGTGCGCGGTGAATGATGGCGCGACAGTCAATGCCTGCCACCCAGACCCGGCGGCAGCGCAATAATAGGACAAATGCTTCGTTAGGCCGAAGGGGACGGTGTATGTGTACCCTCTGGGAAAAAGGCACGGTTTCAGCCATGACGAAGTAAGACCTCGATCATGAGGGGCTTGTCGTAGGGGCGGCCTACCAGCCCCCACAACCAGGCAAACACTGCGAGCACCCCATCCCTCTGGGTATCACAGGAGGGGTCCGGAGGGGCTGAAGGCGCCGAAGGACGCCCAAAGTGGCCCGAAGGTGTCAAAAGGGTCTGGAGGTCCGAGGTGCCGAAGGAGCCCCGAAGGGGCCCGAAGGGTATGGACGGCTGAAGGCCCCGAAGGTGTTCGAAGGCTCCGAAGGGTATCGAAGGGGTTTCGAAGGGTCCCAGAGGGCCCCGAAGGATACCGAAGGTGCTTCGAAGGGGCCAAAGCACTGCAACTCCTGGGGTGTCTAAGGCACTTCGGGCCGAGGGCATCCCGCATCCTTCGGAGAACCACAGTACCGTTGGACCAGGTGCACCAGTCAGATGGACCGGGACCATAAAGGTCCACCATGAGCCGGAGGCTACACATAGAGGTAGGAAAAGCCCCTACAGCCCCTACTAGCCTAGAGGCATATAAGGGGCAAAAATATAATCTCATGTACCTAGTAGAAAAGGCTATAAATAGCTATCTCCCCCATGTAACAAGAGAGTTCATTTTTTTAGGCAATCAATACATATTCATTTCCTGACAACCTGTCTCCTCTTCGAGGACCCCTAGGTCACCCTCGTGGACACTAGGGCCCCCCTCTTTTCTTACTGTTTAGCCTTTCTTGCTACGATAGTAATTAATAAGAAACTGGATGGGTAAAAGAAAAGTTACTATCACGATATAGTAAACACATTCAACAATTGCATTAAAAGTTATATAGCAGTAATATTAACGTAAGATGTATTAATTGATACTTGTGTTTTACTGCGTATAACCACTTAGGTTTTTTTCTCTGTTTTTTTTAATGGGCACGAAGTCGCGTATTTTACGTACGTTGGGCCACATCGTCCGGGGTGTTTCCCTGCACTACAGAAAATCATATTTTCTATTTCCAGCGGTGTGCTCAACACTCAAAGGAACAAAATAGCTGGTAAGAATTGGCAACATCGATAGAGCTGGTAAGAATTCCCCACTACCCGCAACATGCAATTTTTTTTCGATGTATAGCGTGTGACACACAACCTTTTTTTTTATCATGCGTATGCAGGAGAAGGGGAACGAGTACAGGGCCCAGATGATGTTCTATCTGTTGTTCCACAAGGTCAACAATGTCAAGCCCCTTCCTGATGCATTAGAGAAATATAGCCCGCTCAGCAAACCGAAGTAGTTTTTTTTTGTTTATGACCAATATCAAGTAAATTCCTTTGTAACTGCTGTGCCTCCATTTTTTACTAGTCAGCCCTATGGCGTTTACATATATATAGATTAGGTGAGTTTAGAATAGTTATTTTACGCCTAGTCAGTCCACCACGCGCGACTTAGGCTAGGTGTGACGCGCGCACGCGCAATCCCCATACGGCCGGCCCACCAAATGCAATCAGCGGGCCAGAAACATCCGTGCTCGCACGAGACTTGATTTGACGGTAATTGTTAGGTGTCGTGACAGTTATTCGTGTATCCCTTTTACCGCAAGTTTTTGGGAATGCGATATTCTGAGCTCCTATGTCAGTTAGTAAAACATAACGGCGTATACCGTAATCGGTTTCCCATTTTTAACACTGCTTTTTTGCAATCTCTTTTTTTTACAGTAAAAAGTTTGTGTTAGGATAGTAAATCTTAGCTATATGTAAGGTAATTGCTTTAGTTTCACTGAGTAGTTCCAATAAAGTTAATGGCCATTCATAGAACAGTAAAAGCGAACATCCCACAAGTAATATATATGGCCAATCATCGTGAAGGCAGTAATCTAAAACACGACAATCAGCAAACAATTTCAACATAGACAGTAAATACAAGTTCGAACCGGATATTTGATTGTGTATTTATATATGGCCAAAATAGCGTGGCCAGACGCTTCTTACAAACATCAACTAAAAAAGTAGAAACATAAATAATCAAAGTTTTCTAGTGGCGGAGGTAGCATGCTATCTCTGTCTTCACAGCTTCGTAGGCGATGTCGTCGGCATCGGAGGGTTCGGGATCATCGTAGGAAGCCCGAAACACGTCCACCCGTTGCCGCACTCGTTCGAGAGCCTCCCAAAGATGCTCTGGCTAAAGAATCAAGTCGAATTGCGCCCATAGGCTCTCTTCTCTTGCTCGAGGGGTTTCAACAAGGTAGACTCGGTCGCCCGCCACCTCGATGTAGTAGTCGAAGTGACGGTAATTCTCATGGAGACGTGCAATGTCGTTCTAGAGGATTATGTCGATGGTGAGGTTAGCTCGCCGAAAGCTAGATACCACCCGAAAGACGCGGCGAAGGAGGACGTCCAAACAGTGTACGACCAGAGAGGTGCTTGTACATAGTCCTCTGGCGGTGAGACATGGAGTGACATTTTGGTAATTGCACATGAACTGGTGTGGCAAATCTGCAAATGCCCCTTTTTATAAAACAAGGAGTAACGTCGACGCATGAGACAAAGAGATGCATCGGGGAGTCGAAGCGGCATTGATGCGCTTAAGAGATCGTTTGGGCGACGCTTAATAGAACCTCCGCTCACACTCAATTTTGACAGTAAAAAAGTACTCACAATATGGCAAACCTAGTCGGACATACAATAAATAAGAAACCGGATGGGTAAAAGCAAAGTTACTAGCACGATATAGTAAACACATTGTAACGTCCCGTTTGGCCAGAGTTTTGAAAATTTTTCAAAATAAAATAACCATTTGATTTTGTTGAATTGCCCAAAGCTTAACTTGAAGATTTTAGAAATTTGGAGGTTTAACTTGAACTAATCAAACTTCAATTAATCCTTTTTGGTTGATTTGGAGTTATTGCTGTTCTTTGGCTTTTAGCCCCTTTTCTCTGTCTGCCCTGTGTGTCCCTCGGGCTAGCTTCTCCTTCCCTAGACCTTCCTCTTGCTGGACATTTCCCTATGTCCAGATTCCCCTTTATGTTGGACATCTCCTGATGTCCAGACCTCCCTTCAGTTGGACCTCTTTGTAGGTTCAAACCCCCTTTGCTCTCTGGACCTTTCCTTGTATCTTTTGTTTGGACTTCCTTTAATTCAGACCTCCTATTTGTTGGTTTGAATCTTTTTGTGTTTAGACCTCCCCTTTGGTCTAAACTTTCACCTCTGTCTAGATCTCCTTTGATCTAGATCTCTTTCTCTATTTGGACCTCCCCTTTGTTTATTTTTTTTGCCCTCATGTCCGCTCGGACCTCTCGCTTGCTCTAGATCCTAGTGTGGTTGTACCGCCCCTCTATCATGGCTGCACCGTTCCCCTATCGCTTGTGAACCGTCCGATCTGTGTCGGACGGCTTGATCTTGTTGGCACGTTCGGTTGGTCCGAACGTCCCATCCTTTCTGTACCATTCGATCTGTGTCGGACGGCTTGATCGCGTTGCAACCTCCGCTTGGTCCGAACGGCCAATCAATTGGCTCCATTCGATCGAGATTTGGCGGCTCCAGCCTTTCCCGTGCTTTTTCCCGCTATCGCTCCACCTCCCCTTGGAGATCTTAACCTTCAAGACCTCCCCTTGTTCAGATCTTGACCATTAGGACCTCCCCTTGGAGATCTTAACCATCAGAACCTCCCCCTTGGTATATCTTGGCTGCCCAGGATCTCCCCTGGTAGCTCTTGGCCGTCCAGGACCTCTCCTTTGTAGGTCTTAGCCGTCCAGGGCCTTTCGTTGTAGATCTTGCGGACAGGACCTACCCTTTGGTCCTGTTCTCCTCGCCCTCCTTCAGACCTCCTCCCTGGACCTCCTTCGTTGGATCCTTTTCCTTTGAATCTCCTCCGTCAGGACCTCCTTTTCACCTGGATCTCCTTTCTAGTCCAGACCTTCCCTTTGTCCTTTGCACGGTCCGCTCCAGTGCCACACCCTTCCCTCTCGAGGATCATCCGATTAGGATCGCATGGCCCTGCTTTGCTGTGCGCCTTTTCCTTTGTCCCTAGGACCTCCTCCTGGTTGTTTTGCAAGGACCACCTCCTTGATCTTTGCTGGTCTTTTTGCAAAGACCACCCTCCTGGTCCAGATCATCTCTTATGGTCAGGACCTCCCCTCTTAGGCCACGACCTCCCGTTTTGGATGTGACCTCCTCTGTTAACCCTTTTGTAAAGACCCCCCTTGTGTTTGGACCTCCTCATAGGTTCAGACCTCCCCTGTGTTTGTACCACCTCATAGGTTCAGACCTCCCCTGTGTTGGGACCTCCTCATAGGTTCAGACCTCCCCTATGTTTGGACCTCTTCATAGGTTCAGGCCTCCCCTATGTTTGGACCTCCTTGAGGCCTTCTCTTTTGTGGTTTAGACCTCCTGAGAGGTTTAGATCTCCCTTGATGTTTAGATCTCCTTTGAGGTCTAGCTCTTTCTGTGTTTAGACCTCTCTGTGGTTTAGACCCTCCTCTTTGTGTTTAGACCTTTGTGGTCTAGACCTCCTCTTGTGGGTTTAGACTAGCTCAGGTGTGTGTTTCAAACATCCTTGAACTCTAAAATTCTAAATTTGGGTTGATTTCCCCTTTCTCTTGAACCTCCTCGTGTTCATCTGGACCTCCCTTGCGTTCATCTTAATAGTCGGGATCTCCCTTGTGATTATCCTAACCGTTGAGATCTCCCTTGCGTTTATCTAAACCGTTAGGACCTCCCTCTTTGTCGCTTAGCACGACCTCCCTTGAGGTGCTACCTCCCTCTTTTGTCGCTTAGTCATGACCTCCCTTGAGGCCACGACCTCCCCTCTCTTGTCGTTTAGCCGCGACCTCCCCTTGTGGATCTGATCGTCAGGACCTCCCCTTGTAGATCTTGACCGTCAGGACCCCTCCTTTGAGTCTTCTTTTCTTCAGACCTCTCCGTGGTCTTTTTGCAAAGACCACCTTTGCGGGTTAAGACCCCTTCTTTGAGGTCAAGACCCGAGGTCGTTTGTGAAGACCTCCTTTGCGGATTAAGGCCTCCCCCTTTGAGGTCAAGACCTGTGGTCTTTTTGCGAAGACCACCCTTGTAGCTGAGACCACCTCTTTGATTGATCTGTCCACCCGAGTTTGACTGGCCCTAGTAGTCAGTCCAACTCACTTTCTCAATTCGTCCGCCTTTAAAGCCTTAAGCGCATTTAATGCCTGTTGCATCACATTAAATGTGGTCACTTCTGGGGTACTTTGTTTATCCTTTTGATGGCATACCCTGTCTTATCATTGCCTTGTTTTTCACCTACCCTTGACCAATGTGTCTCCGAGCCTCCCTGTGGCTCTCTCTTTTTCTCCTCCCTGTCTGGCTATTTATATAGCCGTGTATGCCTTCCTTTGTCACCTTTTCCTCATTTCCTAACTTCCCAGCTCTTGCTGGTTTTTCTCTGAGCTTGTGCTTGAAGCTTCACCAAGAAGTGCCCGAGGAAGCTGTGCCACCACCTCTTCATCACCCAGAAGATCATAGGAGACAGCGCCGCCGTTCTGCTGCCCAGGAGTTCACCGAAGTGCCCGTGTCATCCTCTTCCACCGCAGATGTCCCTCTGATCTCCTCCTTTTTCCATCTCTTTCTTGGTTTTGGTGAGTTTCCTTGTGCCTAATTTTTTCTTGTTCATACGACCACTTTGTCTAATCGTATTCTTCTCACGACTACGTTACGTGGTCGTGTTCTTTTTACGACCACGTGGAATAGTCGTGTTTTCCTCGGGATCTCTTTTGGCAAAGACCACCTCTTGGTCTTTTTTGGTCTTCCTGCGAAGACCACCCTTGTGGTCTTTTTGCAAAGACCACCCTCCTGCTCATGGCCGCCTTCTGCTCTTTTTGCAAAGACCACCCTCTCGGCCATGATCGCCTTTCAGCCATGTCTTGGTCTTTTTGCAAAGACCACCCTCTTTCGGGTTGGACCTCCTCGCTCGCTGAGACCTCTTGCTTTTCTAGTTTTTGGTTGAGATTTGCTTAAGTTCTTTTGAGTCTTTTAAGTTCTTTTGGATTTCTGGGAGTCTCTTTATTTATTTGGTTTCTTTGCGAACATGTAGATCCCGGTTGTTGCTGAGGAGTTCGTGGATCAAGCCACCTCAACTGAAGCTTTGCTCATCAACAGAGGCAAGTCGTGGACCTTGATCATCTTGATCCCATTTTGTAAAAGTATTTTGATTTGTTAAACTTGCATGGCTATTTTTATAGAAAAGTTTGGGCAGTAGCTATTCTCCTACTTGACATTATGCCTCATTGATAATTGTACTCATTATGTTGACATGAACCCCTTGGACAACTTAGATTGGGTAATTTAGTTAGTATCATTTGATATTGCCAACATGGGACCGTATGTTTATGCTTAGTCTTGCTTTAGAACCGTGGGTCTTGAGAATCATGCTTCATCATTAATAATCTTGACTAATTGAACTATGGAACTGTGGTTGGTGCCACTATTGAGTAGCTGGGGTGCTGATGCTGCAGCTGTATTGATTGTGGTGCGATGCCACTCTTGTTAAAATTTGGTGTGCCAAGACCAGGGTGGTCTTTGGCCGGGTTGAACCTAAAATGTTTTCATACTTGGGCAAGTGAACGTGCAGTAAAGGGGGGGGGGGTGCCATGTGCACAATGGGATGAGGTTGTCTTGCTTGAGTGGATTAAGGACTTAACTTTGTGATCCATTGAACCGGGTATTACCATGCAACCACAAGACCATTTTATGGGGATGGTCTGGGCCAAATAATTAGCAATGAGCTGGCTTGGTTTTGTTATGGTGGAGCGTGCTGATTCGCTAGCGCAAGAGGGGGCACCCAATAACTTGGCAGGGGGGATTTGCGAAACCTTAGCGGTCAACTTTGAGTCAGTTCAAAACTTTGTAAAGGCCTTGTCACGCTCTCTAGACTGCTCACCTTCGGAAGTGAGCAAAGGGTTTTCCCGGGAACCCATCCCGATAGAGAGATCGTGGATTGTGAGTAAAGTTATACACCTCTACAGAGTGTAAAATCTATTCAAATAGCCAAGTCCTTGGTCATGGACATTGCCTGGTGAAAATTGCGCAAGGGGTAGACTTTATAAAAATGTGTCCCTAGGCGCTTCTACGAGAGGTCGTGGCTTGCTCTCGAAGAGACCTTGGCTGGCTCCTGAGAGGTCATGGCTGGCTCGAGATGTGATTCAGGGGCTAGTTGTGGAGCTCTGGAGTGGGTGCTCCAGAGAGGTCTTGGGTGGTCCTCGAGTGGCTGGGTGGTCCTCGAGGTGGTCTGTACTGTGAATGGGTGTTCACAGTTGGTTTTCAAGAGAACTTGTTACTTATGTATTATCTTTCAACTTATACCTTGCAATCTATTAAGTGTATTTCCAATAAATGTTGCTTTCTGCAAACTAACCTTACAGCTTTCATTGGCAAGCCTTGCATAAATATTATTTGCATACTTGTTTCCCCACGGCTTGTTGAGTACATTCAAAAGTACTCATGGCTTGTGCCCTCTGTTTTAATTAGCAGATCAGGAAGTTCCAGGAAGCTCAAAGCTCTATGAAGAAGAGGTCTTTGGAGGCTATGCGCACTAGGAGTCGTCCTCCACTCGGTAGCTTGTGGGCTTGCCGAATGGCCTTCACGTGTTTTGTTTCCGCTACAGGTCTTTTCTTTTGTTGTTAGCCCTGCGTGGCACCTCTGTAAACAAACTTGACCATAAGGTCTTTTGATAATAATATTAATTTGTCTGCTTCATCTTTGAGTTTATTGTATTGTTGTGATGTCACCAATGTAAGTCTGTACGAGCTAGCTTACTGATCCAGGGACTAGCTCAGCATGCGCAGAGGCCAGATCTCCAGGGAGGTCCTGGTGGACCTACTCTTGGGACATACCAGGCGGTACTACTGGACCTCCGGGCGGTCCTACTGGACCACCCTAAGAGGTCCTATCGTGACCTTTCTTAGTATATTCCGAGAGAGTCCTTACACACATTCAACAATTGCAGTAAAAGTTATATGGCCGTAATATTAACATAAGATGTAATAATTGATACTTGTCTTTTACTGCGTATAAGCACTTAGGTTTTTTCTCTTTTTTTTTGAACGGGCACGAAAGTCGCGTATTTTACGTATGTGGGGCCACATCGTCTGGGGTGTTTCCCTACACTGCAAAAAATCCTATTTTCTCTTTCCAGCGGTGTGCTCAACCCTCAAAGGAACAAAAGAGCTGGTAAGAACTGGCAACATCGATAGAGCTAGTAAGAATTCCCCACCACCCGCAACATGCAATTTTTTTCGATGTATAGCGTCTGACACACGACCTTTTTTATCATGCGTATTCAGGAGGAGGGGAACGAGTACAGGGCCCAGATGATGTTCTATCTGTTGTTACACAAGGTCAATAGCGTCAAGCCCCTTCCTGATGCACTAGAGAAGTATAGCCCGCTCAGCAAACCAAAGTAGTTTTTTTTTTGTGTTTATGACCAATATCAAGTAAATTCCTTTGTAACTGACAGTAATATGTGTTACATTTACAATAAAACGTATAATTACTAGAAAGAACTTGTGTAACAGATAGTAAATACATGTTTTTACTAGGGTATACTAGTAATGTCATTTCAAACAGCAGTAAAATGTTCTTAAACTCATAGTAACTATAAAAATCACAAAGCGCATGCTTGTTACAACAGTAACATGACATGCCTTTCAAATTAAAAATAGGTATCACTTACGGTAAACGATAACATTTACTGGATCAACAATGTGATGTCATTTTCCGTAGTAAAATTGGCATACTGAATATTATGGCCTTCTCTTCCTCACCGAAACGGCAGAAAAACCTTTTATATAACTCCTGGTTCGTGATGCTAGTCATTTCCATATTTAGGCAACTAGTTCGTAAGATTACTGCTGATAATTTACATAAAATGGTTGCAGAATTCTCATAATGCTCTTCGAACTTTCAATTCATGATCCCGCATTTTCTATGCATTTTTCATGATTTACTGTTATTTTCAGTGATTAAAAGCAATATAAACAATCATAGATTATCAAAATAGTAAATACAATATATAAATTGCATAGAAATAACAATAACAAAGTTAAACATGCTTCAAATGCAAAAATTTATTCAAAAATTGAATTCCCGAGGCCCTTTTCTGCTAGAAAATGAATTTTCGGTGAATTCTGTGATTTTCAAGGGTTAAATCGTCAAATTTCCGTTTTGACACAAAAAAATCACGTAATTTTCCAATTTCCAGGGGTTTTTTCGCAAAACCCCCTTATCCTTGAAAAAAAGTTGTCGTAATTTTCAGAATTCTGAGGGCCCTTTTTGCAAATTTTGGGATTTTTTTTTCATTTCCCGATTTCCCTTTTTTCGGTTTTTCCACCCAGCCGACACTTTTCTTTCTTTCTTTGGGCCTTCTTTCATTAGCCCATACGGGCCCATTCGGCCATCCGGCCTTTTCTCTTGGCCGGGTCAAAAAAAGAAGAGGTGGGGTTAGGGATTCCCTACCCATATGCACAAGTCACCGGTCACGCCACGCTGGCTCGTGTGGTGGTGCATGGAGTGGTGGTGGCGTGGCCGTGGCGGGAGGCGATCTGCCGCAAAGCGTGGGGCTGGTTCGACGCGGGCGCATCTGGAACTCTGTTGGTGCCGCATGCTGGCGCGCATGGCGAGGTCCGGCGGTCGGGTGGCGGGACCGACCGTGTGCGGGCACTATTAGCGGTGGAGGGCGGCGTGGAGTGCCGGTAGCAGGGAGCCTCGTGTGGTGGCGGCACTTCAAGTGGCACGGGTCGGCACGGTTTGGCCGACGGCGGTGCCTTGTGTGGAGCTGACGGCGTGGAGCCCGTCTTCGCTTGCTTGCAGGTGGGTGGCGGCGTAAGGTGGCGCCGTGCGGGCGGTAGAAAAGCGGCCGCGGCGCGGTGTGACACCGTCTGGCGACCATAGGGTGTGGGTGCGTCCGGCATTGTGGCCTTGTGGAGGCCATGCGCGTGCGTGACGAGGCCGTATGGGGCCAGGCGGGGCTTGCATGGCAGGGAGCCTGTGCGGGGACTGTGTCGACCGGTGACGACTCCAGACCGTATGGGTCTGTTGGCCAATTTTTTCGTTACTGTTCATGCGATGTGTATACTGTTCAGTCAGATTACTGTTCATGCAATTATCGTTCATGCAATTACCGATCGGCTTGGCTGACGACTTCAAGTCGGCACACGGTAGATTATAATGTATTTGCAATTTTCAATCTACGGTACAATGGACATCCACATTTCCATGCAATCTACTCACGACTGCGAGGAATGGGATGCCAACAAGGACCGCGAGAAGTGGGAGGACGAGCACCGCACGGAAGAGCACAATCAACGTATCTGGCGGGAGACACAGACCCAACTAGAGACGTGCAGACGCAGAGAGCGCGAGGCTTACGAGAGGGAGTGCGAGAAAAAGAGGAAAATGGCGGTCGAGGCCAAGGCGACCGGCAAGGAGTACAACGTCGAGCTCGCAAGGAAGGGAACATGGGCCCGGTCCACGCAGTAGTCTGACCCTCTTCGTCTATATGTCCCATGTATTTCTAATTCCCTAAAGGCATGTCTGTACCGTCCTTGGTTCGTTATCCTACTTGCCATGTGTTGGACCGAAAAGGCGACTAGAGGGGGGTGAATAGGAGCACACTCACTTTTTCACAATGGTCAGATTCAACACCAATCTCACTCCAGTAGCTATAAAAGCTATGAAGATCAATCTACAAGTACAGCGGAAGACTTGTATTAAATCCAAACCAAAATCCCCAAGGCAAAAGATCAAACGAGGTTCAAACCCTAAAGGGCGGTCAGACCGGCGGCTTATGGGAGGTCAGACCGGAGGGCGGTCTGACCGGCGTTATAACTTCAGTCTGACCGATTTCATCCAGAACAGGAGAACAACCCGAAAAATCAAAGCTCAAAACGATCTAACTTTTGACCCGTGAGGGCAAACTCCACGAAAGTTGACACACAACTTCTCAAAGATATTTGGAACCTATTCCAATCGGAGATCGTGAAGATCCAAGCCAAAGTTCCTATCTTTTTCAGTTTGAACGAAGGTGGTTCAAAAAACGAGTCAAAACGAAAATATGATCTAAAGACTTGCTCGTGGGTGATTGATGATCAAGATGATCCTAGTGTTGGAAATATGCCCTAGAGGCAATCATAGAGATGATTATATTTCATTATGTTCATGACATTGGATAATATGTTATCTTGTTCCTAGAATAATATTGTTAATATTTATTATCAAGTATGTGACTTGATTGTGAAACTCTATATTTCTGCGATGATTATTCTTAAACGTTCCCTGGTCGGAAACATATGAGGACACATATGAATAGACTAGCATATGTATTGGTTGATGACTATGTTTCACGAGTCATAGATATGGAGATATCAAACCAATAATATGGACACATGTTAGAGAACATGATGTTGGATTAGACCCACCTTGAGACACTATTGAGATTGTTACGATTCTATGTGTCGTTAGTTGGTCTCAAGCAATGATGATGTATAATCCTTAGACCTGAGATCGGCATGGTTTCCTACATATCTAATAGCACTCTTAGGGGTTGCCAAACGCTACTCGAATCGGGTAGTTATAAAGGTAGCTTTGGGTATGCTATGAAACATGCGAGAGGAATGTGATTTGGTGGGATATGGGATTTGCCCTCCTAACATAACAGAGAGATGTCTCTGGGGCCCTCGTTGTGATCGGATAAAGAAAGTGCATGGCAGTGCCACTAGTGGTCAAGTGTTCGACCACGTAGTTATCTCGACACTCGATCGAGAAAGAATTGAGCAGTCCATGGATGACACAACATCCCACCTAGAGTTCAACCGGACATCATGAGGCAAAGGAGTATACAGTAGGTCACTCGATTCGATCGATTCATGCACTAGTCGTATGGAGATACGAGCTGGTCGTAGACTGGTTGAACATAATCACAGAGTGGTCGTAACCTGGTCGTAAGGAGTTACGAACTAGTCGTGACCACATACGAACTGGTCGTATAGAGATAAGACCTAGTCGCAAGTGATAAGGACCTGATCGTAGATCATATTGCATTAAGATTCATTCGATATAATTTGTGTGTATTCGGGAATCGCTATGTTCTGCTTGGAGCCGCTACGACTAGTGATCGGAAAGGCTTTCCGAGTCACAACCGATTACGCATGAACCTACAGGATCACACACTTAACGGGTTGGAACAAACCGGTACGAATACGATTCGTAAACGTGTTCGGATAGGATCCGTCACGAGCACTATATAAGGAGATGCATGAGGCTGTTGGGAGGTACGCGTGAAACAATACCGAAACCCTAGCCACCATCTTCCTGAGAGCTCTGCCGTGCGATTTGGTGTTAGCACACCAACGTATGTTTGTTCCTCCCCTGGACGTGTGGATACCGTAGAGGTGCTACTGCAACTGTCGCGCTTGAGGACGATCCGCGATCTTCACAAGGAACTGCAGACGTTGCTGGAGGAGACGGTCGACTCGTGAGGATGTTGGACGATCGACTACGACCACTGCATCGACACGCTCTTCGTTGGACTAGGCTGCTCCAACCCTTCTTCCGCTGCTCGGCGCGTCCGGTGGTAACGATCTATGATCATCTACTTGCTTGGCTTCCTGGTTTGCGTGGTAGAATTTTTTGTTTGTAGCTATCGTAGCCTACCCGTGACCCAACACCTAGATGGGTTCCTACATGTCATAGCAAGTTAGATCAAGGCAAGAAACCAAGCAAAAACTCACAGATTAAAGAAAAACCACAAATCACCAAATAGAGAAAAAGAAAGCAAATAGACTCATCTTTGAGGGAACTTTCTTTGGATTGATTTGATATGGTATTGGTTTACAGCCACTCCATCAATAGAGGACAAAGAATCAATACATGAGCACGAAATCAAATCCAACTCTCTAGAACCCTAACCTCCACTAATCCTCTCCCTAAGCAAACTACGGTTTCAAACACAATGAAAGGGTTGAGGGGGTGCAGCCACCTCCCTCCTCTATTTATAGTGGAGGCTTAGACCTTCTAGAAGATTGAACCCTAATGGGCTCCGTTAAGGCCCAAAAAAACAGGATACATCACACGCCTTTTAAAGCGCCGTCTTCATCTCTTGACCTAATCCTCTTCACCTTGCGCCATCTTGCGTCGTGAGTTGGCAAAAGGTCACCAAGGCGGTATTTGGAGAAATTACAAAATACCCTTCTCGATCTTTTGCAAAGACCGAGTCCCAAGCTGCGTGAAGCACCTCCCATGCTTTGCCACGTGTAGGTTGATCCAAATGGCTCTCATCATGTCAACAAGTCTCTCCCATCCGCTCCCACCGAAACCACCATGGCACTTGCACCGACCCCGCTGCCGCTTGATCGAATCCGTCGACCGAATCGCCTGATTCGGTCACCTTTGTCCCTCTTGCGCCGTGTTTGACTCCATTGACCTCACCCGGCATCTCCGATCGTTCTAGACCTCAGCTCTCCAAGCCTAGTCCTGATCATCCTCACCATTGACCGTCATTGACCTCCAAGCAACCTGCACATCAATAGACAAAGAAATCGAATCCGGGAACAAGTTCTTTACAACTTGACCCACGTTAGTCAAAACATGCATCATGCAACACATATGCCATGAAACCCATGAACTTGACCTAACCCAACAATCATCGCCACCAGTTGGCCGATGAAACAAGTGAAAACCGGTCAGACCGCCACTTTGGCCGGTCTGACCGCCCCCTGGGACTTAGCCAAAAATCTACTCGGCGGGCGGTCGACCGAAACAAAATGGCGGTCGGACCATTGGCCCGTCGAGCCATCCATACCAATGCCGGCCGATCAAGACTGACCGACAAAGATTCTCAACTTTGCCGAAAACGCGTGTTTCGACAAACCGTAAGCGACATTGCCAATTGTAACATCATCCTAAGATCTCAGGCATATCCCCATGATATCCACAATCTCCCCCTTGATGAACACATTGATAATTTTTCACAAATGCAAATTTAGAGGTTTGAAAAGTAAAAACATGACGTTTTCGCACAAAAGGCACAACTTGGTCCAAATGCAAGAGAAAGCACAGAAAATGACCAAGTTGGCTTTAGAATAGCATAGGCAAGTGAGATACAGCAAAAGAAAGTGAGAAAGCTTTAATATCCAGAAAAGGGCAAAATCTCACTTAAGGTCCATATGAAAGAACAATTGTTCGATATGACCTTTGATCATTGTGAGGATCAAGAATTACAATTCAAGTTCAGAAGTAGCAATAAGACCATAAGAATGCAAATAAGAAACTCCCCCTCACTATGATCCTCAAATTTCAGAAAATCTCGAATTTTCAATTCTTCTCCAAGTAACTCCCCCTTTTTCGTAACTCTCCTTTTTCAACCATCTTCTCCCCCTTTGACAATGGAGTCATCAAGGAATCACGCCTTCCTCTCGTCTAGAGATAACAAATGCAGAATGAGGAAAAAGCATAAGAAGGAGCATGCATGAAATGCAATGGAGTGGCTTCATTTTTTTAATTTTTGATTACAAGAAGCTTTGGAGATTACCCAAAAGAACAAGCTAGCATTTCTAAAATTGCACAAACAACATATGAAGCCTAACAGTGCTAGCAAGATCATGATAAGACATATATATCAAAGCTACGCTCGAAGGCTCAATGTAAAGCAATAAATTTGATCAATTGATCAATTTAAGCAAAGCTTCAAATCTAGCAAATTCGTCAACAGGGATCCTAAAATGATAGTGGCCATGTCAAAATATCAAAGTTAGATCAAAAAAGCTAACAAAGACCACATTAAGAGACAACCAAGTCCTGAATTGAATCATTTTGCTCAATTTTCTCAAACGCCCATTTTTCAACAGTTTTTCATTTGCAATGAATATTGAAGTTGACTAATGGTCTAACTTAGTGAAAAGATCCTGGACTAGGAGCCATCCATAAACTCTTCCTAAGCTTCGACCAGAAGTTGATTAAAGGTATATCTTAGTAAAGAAGATCCTGGACTCGTTGCCATCCACAAACTCTTCCTAAGCTTCTACCAGAGCGACAAATCTTGAGGTTCATGTCAGTTTTGACAAGCAGTCCCCATGAGATCGTCTGGGTCATCAAACTATCTCCAAGTTCATGTCTTTGACATGCAGTCTCGTGAGAGTAGTTTGGCACAATTTAAGCATAAGACAATCTTGAAATTGATTTTTTATTTTTCATTTTCACAAGAGCATTTTTAGATTCTCAGAAACACAAGAAGCTCAAGTAATGATCAATTTTAGATTCAAGAGCTAACAAAGCAATTTTGACAGGGCCAATGTCACAAAAGGAGCACTATTGCGCGACTAACTAAAACATCCACAGATTGCAGTTTTTAGTTCGAGTTGTCTTAAAGTTCTAGCTCATACAACAAAGACTTAACTACACATGTGAAAGCATGATAATTCTAGCAAGTCAAAGAACTAGACATGGCATTGAGCAAGAATTGAAATACTAAAGCTCCAAAGGGTAATAAGCAAAGCTTCATCAATTAAAAGATAAGCAGAAAAACTTATATTACAATGCATCTTTTTGTATTTTTCATGTGAATGCAAATATGATACAATGAGATACAAGAGAAGCTCAAAAAGCCTAAAAAGCCTAAAAAGATCAACAAGTTCAAAAGAAAATCAAGAAAAGATCAAATGAACAAGGTGAGATCAGAAAAGATCAAACTCCCCCTCAAACCAACCCATAGGGATAAATTACCCCTAACTCACTCCTCAAGGTGGCAAACCTTGTTGGGTCTAAAGGCTTGGTGAGGATATCAGCCAACTGAGCCTCGGACTCCACAAAATGCAGCACAATATCACCCTTCTCAACATGGTCTCTAAGGAAGTGATAGCGAATGTCTATGTGCTTAGTCCTAGAATGTTGCACTGGGTTCTTAGCAATGTTAATAGCAGAAGTATTATCGCAGAAAAGAGGAACACTTGCAAAGTTTATGTGAGACCCCGATTTATTAGGCTCATAATACTTAGTCATCCAATTGACCCTAGTATTATCAACTAAATAAACGTGCCTCGAGATATATGTACTTCCTGAATGCAAGACACACAACTCATTACAAAAGATTGCATCAATTCCATTCCAACACATAGAATGAACAAGCAACAAACCAGAAGTTAATATACATAAAGGATAGTTATTACAAAAGAGAGGCCGACCGGCCAAATAACAACAAGACTACTAAGATAACAGTGGAAGCAAAAGTGCCATAGAGATGGCCCAAAATAAGACCAACCAGTGTGCCTTCACCCACAAGGCAACCGACCCGGACCGCCAAGCTAGTCGCTTTCCCAACCACCGCATAGCTCACAAAAGTAAAGCCCTTTGGACTCTACCTCCTCTGCAACAAAGTTATTAAGCAAAGCAAATGAGTACAAAATGTACTACATAAGACTGACGTGTAATATAACAGAACTATAGTTTAGCTACATGCAAGCTTTATTTAAGTGGATGAGGCTTTGGACTTATTTTAGCATAAAGCAAGTTTTCATTTGCAATATTTAAATAGATTCCAAAGCAAAGTTGCAATTCATTTTTCATTTGCAAGAAACCAACGAGACAGTAACAATTAATGGATAACAATCTCGAAGTGGCTAACCCATTAGCCACCACAATAGCATGAACATCCATTCATACCAACCCATCAAGTTTTAATTTAAATGTTGTAGTCTAGTTCTTGCACGACCTTACCAAGCATGTCCATAACCTAGGGCGAGGCTATTGAATAGTTTTAACCTGCAGGGTGTACCAATGTACCCACGTCGCCGACCGTCTTTTCGCCACATGATTTAGCACACTTCCTTTGGTATGCCGGCACGGCTAAGTCCTACGAGACATTTCCAATGGATGATGCTAATTACGAGCCGCAACCCACGGGGAGAAAGACACATTAGACAGCCTAACCGGTCTGCTAATGTTCCTCTCCCACACCACACACACACATTTAAAACCACCCACCGACCAGCTCATAATTAACACCTCCCAAAGTACTTAATCAAGAGAGGTCCCATATCCCCCTCGTGTGGTTAGCACGCAAGAGCGCTTGGCTTAGTGACACAAGTAACTCGGTCCTTGGGGACTTAGGCACCATTCCGATCACACCCAAAATATCACACCAACATCCATTGTGCCCAAGTCAAAACAGTTTTGTTTTCATTTTGGTTTCATTTGTTTACAAAGTAACAAACCACAAGAAGGACAAAATGGAATAAAGATTTTAGTGTGATCAAGGTCATCGACATAATGTCGACAACCGCCCATTTCTACCGTTATCTAAGCATTGCTAAGCATTATCAACGTAAACTACTAAGCGATAAGAGTCCATCCAGCGAACTCTAAATCGCAGCAAGATAATCCTAGGCTTAGTAGTAGAGAATGAACATTTACCTACAGAATATGCATCTATAGGATTACTAGTGACATTTTAACACAAAGTAGCATGCATACATATAAGTGAAACAAAGTATTAAGCTTTAAAGTAATGGGACAATAAATGGATATGATCAAACTGCTTGCCTTGCTGGTTTTGCTCAATATATTGCTGAGGATCACTCACGGGTTCACCCCACTCGTCGGCACCGAATCGAAAAAGCGAAAGGAATCGATAAGAACGACGAAAACCACAAGGACAGCACAGAAAACGAACTCCAAATACTCTGAAATTTCTACAGCAGCAACAGGATAATTTTTAGGGAATTTAGCAACAAGAACCAATTGATTTGGATTCTCAATGCAAAAGATATGAGCAAAACAATTCTGCTCAGCCCTAAAAATACAAACTGCCACTATTCACTAATTTAATTATGAGGCAACATTTTCTAGCATGGTGGTGATACTGAGATTTTTACTGTAAAACTAGCACCTCTTGAGATGAATAACACAATTGAGTTCACCTCATTTGGAGCTATATTGCACTTTCTATAATTTTCCAAAAACAAGAACTTGAACAAAATTTATAATGCACAAGAAAGTTTTCTGAAAATAGTGACATGCCTAAATCCTATTCTAACATTTAGAGCATTCTCAGAGGAAACCAACAAAGTTGGATTCACTCAAAAACAATCTACAGAGCATTAGTTATGCATTTTACAAGTTAATTGAATTTTTAAAGAGACATTTAAAGGTAGTTTTGAATTCTATTTGTAAAACCATGTTCTGGAACTGAACTGGGCTCATAACCATTTTTAGACTGGAGCCCAGGTCAAAACAGAGCTGCCACAATTTGAATCACCCTATTTGGATTTAAATTGAATTAGTTATGCAATTTTAAAGTTCATACCTTTTTCAGTTTACAATTAAAGAGTTCTCTGGAAATTCCTAAAACCAAAAAGACTGGGGAGGACATGAGCCACAGATCTCAGATCTACGGCTCAGACCTCCCAGGAGAACAATGCACACGCGCGCTCGCGAGGTCCAGAGGTCATGGGCCGTGGATCTTGGATCCAACGGTCCATGTCCTCCCATCCTCAGCAAGGCAGCGAGGAGGGAGGTCGTGGCCGTTGATGGCACATCCAACGGGCCACAACACGGAAAGGAGGTCCTCAACGGCTGCGATCAACACAGGGAGGACATGAGCGGCTCAGATCAACGCGGGGAGGTCATAACGGCAGAGATGACCTCAAGGAGGTCCAAGCGAGGTCGTGCGTCCACTGACCTCCGGGGAGGTCCGACGGCCACGATTCGCAAGGGAGGTCTTGGGCGTGCCAGATTTCCTCGGAGGAGGTCTGAGACGTCCCAGACTCAGCGCCCTTGCTTTCAAGACGCCGCCGGACACGAAGTTAATGCGCGCGGGACACAAGGAGGTCCGCGAGCGAGAGGTCTTAAATGCGCAACAAGGGGCGGATTAAAGGCATTTAAGGCACAACCAATGATTAACCATGATTGAGGTATGATTAGCGCATTAAGTAGAGGATCTTTGTCCGAAACTTGACCGGCTATTTGCAGACGTCCGACAAAAACACGAGTTTGAAGAGATGGTCCTCGCCGGTGATGTAGGCCTCGCCGGCAACATCCAATGGTACCACTGAGTGTGCAATAGCCTTGCGCACCCAGTGGACCTCCTCTCAACGGCGGCGACGGTTTTGAACGCCGTGAGCCGAGAGGACAAAATGACCAAAGACGCCAAAAGGCAAGAAGCAAAATTTGAGCTCCGCAATGCCATTCAAGCGGGTGCCCAAGAAAAGCTCCGCAACAACATACACGCGGGTGACAAGCCTAGGGACTACCAGGGGGATTACTGGGGTCCAGAGGTCCTGAGGAGGTCGTGGAAGGTGAGGACCGGAGCTGGGGAAGACAAGGTTGCTCCACGGCCAAGGCTCCAACTTCAAGATCCACTTTGTCCACCTCTGAAAAATGCCCAACTAAACAAGTTAGGATCTGAGTTACAGAGGAAAATGGCATGAATTGAAGAAGGAAGTGAAGGGGAGAGCCACAGGAACAAGGCCACCGAAGAGGAGGTTAGTGAGGTAGGAGCTCAGCCAAGCACTGGCATGGCAAGCTCCAAGTGTGTAAAAGAAGCCAAAGGGGGGCTCAAGGGAATCTTATACCAATGGCACAGAGGTCCTACACCATGGGTTAAGCTCATGGTGAGCTTAGCCCATGGGGAGGTCCTGAGCTTGGACACGATGGATGGGACAGATTAGGTTAAGACAGGGCGTGGCCTAGGGGCAGATAGGGCTGACACGCATTTAATGCTTGCAGGGCAGAGCCGTTGGACAAGACCCCGCTCTGACTTTGCCCACTGCCATGGCTCGCACGCGCGCCCAAGGTAGGAGAAGAACAGGACCTCACATCCACCGTTGAATTAAGTGGATGGGGAGGTCCTGGCCCTCGGATTTTAAGTTTGAACCGTTATGTTTTAAGTGACTGGGAGGAGGTCCCAGCCACACGATTTGGAAAGGGAGGTCGTGGCCCTCCGATTTCCAAAACGCAGATGCGCAAAGGATAAAGGGTTAGGAGGTCCTAGCCTTTGGATTTACATCCAAGGGCTCCGACCTGAGGGGAGGTCACAACTGCGTGTGACTTAGAGAAAAGAGGGGGAGGTCATGGCCTTTGGATTTAAATCCAAGGGCGCATAACAGATGGGGAGGACTTAGATGCTGCGCAACGCACAAGAGAGGTCATGGCCTTTAGATTTAGATCTAAGGGCTACGACCTCATGTCTTATTGGGAGATCTGATCAAGACAAGGGCAGGAGGTCGCTGTCAGTAGATTTTAAATCTAATGGCTACAACACACGATGGGGAGGTTTTGTCTTATTTGGATCTTGAGGGGAGGTCGTGGGCTGTTGGATTTGATCCAACGGCGCACAACAATTGAAGCGGAGAGGTCCTGGCTGCGATGATTTGCAGCGGAGGTCGTGGCCTTTGGATTTAAATCCAACGGCTACGACCTCAAGTGAGTACAAAATGGAGGTCAAGGTGGTTTGAGCGCGCGGGGAGGTCAGGGCCATGGATTTTCGATCCAGCGGCCAAGACCTGATGAGGTGGGGAGGTCCTGGCGGTACTAACCGCGGAGGAGGTCGTGGCGGTTGGATGTAAATCCAACGGCTGCGACCTCATCAAGGTGGACAGGAGGTCTGACGAGCTAGGGAGAAAAGGTTGGGCTGGACCAGCTTTGGGAAAGTGGCTAGCCCAAGGAACAGTGCACCCATTTTAAATTTAGATTTCAACAGCTGAGGCTTTGCAGAATTATTTGAGATAGCAATTGAACTCCAAAATTTATGAAATTTTAACTGAAGCTTGCTGACATCATGATTAACTTTACATAAAATTTCCAGAGGTTATTATGCAATGCATTTTTCTCAGGAAATTCATGAAGGCAATACAAGAATTTTGTTTTACCTCCAAAAATTACCAAACAAGTTTTATAACTCATGATATTTTTCAGAGGGGTCCCACATCAACTTTAGGACCAAGGAAAATTATTTTCCAAATGTTTGGCACAAGAGTGGTGACAAATGGAAAAAGAACTTGACTTTTGGTCAACAAGGACTTATGTTTTTGGATTACACAACCCTTGGACAAGAATCTCATGAGAGTTTTAGGGGTTTTCAAGATGAGAGAAAAAGTTTTAATTTCTACACATTTAATTACATTCGAAACAAACCCTGATTATACATTTGGGATGTTACAGTTTAACCCGAAGTCCTTAAGAGTGGACACTATCCACAAATCGACTCTGACAACTAGCGGCTGACTACATATTAAACTTGAGAGTGGATTGTGCAATGTAAGACTGCTTCCTAGATGACCAAGAGACAAGAGAAGTGCCTAAGAAATGACATGTGCCAGAGGTACTCTTCCTATCTAGCCGACAACCCGCAAAATCAGAATCAGAAAACCCCCGAATGGACAAAGAAGACAAGCAGGAAAACCAAATGCCATACTGAAGGGTAGAGTGTAAATACCTAAAGATGCGCTTAACGGCTTGGCGATGTGAAGTCCTCGGTGACGCCTGAAACCTCGCACAGAGGCAGACCGCAAAGTGGAAGTCCGGTCTTGAGGCCGTCAAGTACAGAAGGGAGAAAAGCATGCTGCGGTACTCGCGTTGATCCACGGCTTCTCCTTCCTCATCTGGATCCAAAACAGTCGAAGTCGCCATGGGAGTGGCGATCGGCTTGCAGTCACCCATCTCAAAACGCGTGAGCAAATCCTTGGTGTACTTCATTTGATGGATGAAGATCCCTTCCTCGCAATGCTTGATTTGTAGCCCTAGAAAGTAATTGAGTTCTCCCATCATGCTCATCTCAAATTCCCCGGACATAGTCTCAGAAAAACTAGAAACAAGAGCATTAGAGGAACCACCAAAGATAATATCATCAACATAAATTTGAACAAGCAGGAAGTCATTGCCATGCCTAAGAATGAAAAGAGTCTTATCAACTTTTCCCATTTCAAAATCATTCTTAAGCAAGAAGGTCTTAAGCCTATCATACCAAGCTCTAGGGGCTTGCTTAAAACCATGCAAGGCTTTGGATAGCTTGTAAACAAGATCAAGATGCTTGGGATTCTCAAAGCCAGAGGGTTGTCTAACATACACTTCCTCCTCTATAAAACCATTCAAAAAGGTACTCTTAATATCCATTTGATGCAACCTAAAACCTTTAGATGCAGCAAATAGAAGCAAGATGCGAATGGCTTCTAGTCTAGCAATAGGAGTGAAGGTCTCATCAAAATCTAACCCCTCAATCTGGCTAAAGTCCTGAGCTACCAATCTAGCCTTGTTTCTAACCACAGAACCATCCTCATTTTGCTTATTTTTGAACATCCAATGGGTTCCTATAACATTATGACCACTAGGAGGTTCTACAAGGTTCCAAACTTTATTTCTTTCAAAATTCTCTAACTCCTCATGCATGGCATTGACCCAACTAGCATCAGATAAAGCATGTGATATATCTTTGGGTTGAAAAGAAGCTACAAATGCAGAGTGAGAGAAAAGACTCGGATCATGATACCTAGAGCGAGTGACTCGCTCATAGAGATTACCAATCATCTGATCCGGAGGGTGTTGCTTCTGAATGTGCAAAGGAGCGCCTAGGGGAGATAGCGTCTCCTCGACCTCCTTGATCTAGCAGGTACTGCTGATAAAGAAGTCGCAGTAGGAGCCTCAATTGGAGGTGAAGCGATCAGAGGTGTTAGGAACTTGGGCGGTTGCACAGAACATCGATGCAGTGGAGGAGCAGTATCAAGTTCATCCTCATCTTCTTCAACAAAAATGCTCTCTGTCACCTGTAAGTCACCTGAAACATCGGATCTAGTTCCAGGGCTAGTCTCATCAAAAGTGACATTGCATGTCTCCTGAACAGGGTTAGTTTCAACATTAAAAACTCAAAAACCCCTCAAATGAGCAGGATAACCCAGAAATAAACCATCGCAAGTCCTTAATTCAAATTTATCTAGGTTTCCTGTTTTCAAAATGAAACACTTCGAACCAAAGACTCGAAAATGCGAAACAAAGGGTTTTCTGCCAAATCGAAGCTCATACGAAGTCTTGCCCAAAGACGGTCTCAAAAAGACATGGTTTGAAATATAGCAAGCTGTAGCAATAGCTTCGGCCCAAAACCTTCTCGGTGTGCTATACTCATCTAGCATCGTCCTAGCCATCTCGACTAAGGTTCTGTTCTTCCTTTCCACAACGCCATTTTGTTAAGTGACGTGTGGAGAAGAGAACTGATGCTCAATACCGCGCTTAGCACAAAAAGAGGCAAAGGAAGCATTCTTGAACTCCGTGCCATTGTCACAGTGGATCGCTCGCAAGGCACCAGGAAGTTCAGAAGCCAAACGAAGAACAAGATCATGAAAATGATCAAAAGCCTCATCCTTCGAAGCAAGAAAGAACACCCAAGAGTATCTCAAAAAATCATCGACTATGACAAGGATGTACCATTTGCCACCGACTGACCGAACCCTAACAGGACCAACAGTATCCATATGAAGCAACTGTCCCGTTCCATCAGTCATGACCATAGTCAATGATGGGTGTGAGGCGGCAACTTACTTGCCATGCCTACTGGCGCATCTGACATCCTTGACGGCTTTGAGTTTAGGCAAACCTCTCATGAGATCAAGGCCGCTAACTCGCGTCAGATGATCAAACCCAATGTACCCCAAACGTCGGTGCCAAAGCCAGATATCAGAAGAAGAAGCAATTAAGCACTTAAGGGATCCGGCAAGAGATTCAGAAAAATCAGCTCCAAAAATTCTACCAACTCTAGAAATCCCAAAAACAAGCTCACCGTGAGAATCAAGCACACGACGGGCATTTTTCTTAAAACGAGTTTCAGAGCCATCATCAAGAAGGCACAAAAGTAAAGCAAGTTGTACCTTAGCTTGTCCACAAGAGCGACGTCCTTGAGAATGAACTTGTCGTTCACCCTGATCGATCCAGTTCCTTCGATCCGCCCTTGTGTATCATCTCCGAAGGTGATGAAGTCATCACCTGTCGATCGTGTGAAGGAAGTGAACCATCTTGAGTCTCCGGTCATGTGGCATGAATAGCCGGAGTCGACGAACCACGTGTTCTTCCTCCTTCCACGGCGATCCTGAAAAATCAAGGCACAAAAGAACGATGTGTTTCAATACTGGGGTTAGTTAAAAGCGACTTGGAAAGCGAGATTGAGACACTGCGTCTCATGAAAGTAGTATGCAAAGCAGAAGTGTTATCCTTGATTTTATTTGCAGTTCTATTATGAGCAATGGTTACACGAACATGAGATGCATCCTGTCTAGAAACATGATGATGAGCATGAGCAACAAATCCTAGACCAGATTTCTTCTTTTCTAAGTAACCATGTCTCATAAAAGCTCTAGGTTGATTAGATGAAATTCTAGCAATATTTCTCCTAGCATTTTTCAACCCACTCATGTGAGAACTCTACCAAATGTCCACTCTTCTTGCAATAGGTGCAATGGTATTTGGTACCACTGGGAGAAGCACCTTTTGCCTCAAAAGAAGGTTGGACAAACTCTGTAGATTTAAAATTAGTTTCTGCAGGTTGGGTTTTGAATTCAACTAAGCTATTTTTCAAGACCTGAATGACATTAGGCTTGGACACGTCCTGGGCAGAGTTGTATCCTAAACCTTGCTTCTTATAAGGAGTTTTAGATGTGTCCAGAATCATGTTTAGTTGTTTCTTACCTTTAGAGAATTTCTCTAATGTGTCCTTAAGGTAAGCATTTTCTTTCCCAAAGTTAACACATGATTCACAAGTCTTGGCCTTAATGGCTCTAGCATGTTTCTCCTTAAGATGAGCAACTTCAAGCTTATAGGCTGCACAAGAGGCACAAGGTGTAGACTCAATTGTGTCCTTAAGCTTGCCATATTTAGCTCTAACTGCTTCTAAAATGTCCTTGACTTCATGTTCACGTTCTATGCAGAAAGAGCAAAAGCTAGATTTAACATTCCCTGAAGCATCCAACTTGCTAGACTCTAAGTATTTTTCACAGGGAGCAGATTTAACATCAATTAGCTCAGTCCTATCATTTTCAAGTTGATGCAAAGCAATATCATGAGCAGATTGCAGTTTAGCAAATTCAGAATGTAAAGCATGACAAGAGGAACATTCATCAGATTCAAGAGTCTTGGCATTTGTAAGATCTAATGTCAAATTATCTACTTGTGACTCTAAGTCCTTGTTCCTAGCCATGGTAAACTCTAAGGCCTTATCCTGACTCATGAGTTGCTCAAACATGTCATCGCATCTAGCAGAAAAAACAACATATGAAGGAGGTACCTCATCATTGTCATTGATGTCGACGATGTCGGCCATGAAGCATATGCTGGTGAAATCTTTAGCCTTCCATTTCTTGTCTTGAGGGATCTCCTCCTCCTTGTCCTCCTCGCTCCCGGAGTCCACATCGCTCATGGATTGATCTCCAAAAGCGGCAAGGACTCGGTGAGCAGCCTTCATGAGCTTGGCAGCATCATACTTGGGCTTGCCCCCTTGAGGCTTCTTCCAGGCAGGCTTCTCATCCTTGCGGTTGCCCTTACCTTTCAGCTTGGGGCAGTTTGCCCGGATGTGATATAGCTTTCCACACTCATAACATGTCACATGGCCACCTCTCTTCTTATTTCTAACATTGTTATATGCTCGTGTGACTTTCTTGACTAAAAGAGCTAAATCAGCTTCAGGAAGACTCTCAAACTCTTCTCCTTGAACAGCAGATAAACACGCAAGAGATAAACTAGAAGAAGACTCAGAAGAACCATCAGGAGTCCCTTTGAGAGGATCAGCCACCAAAACCATGTTATCCTTCTTAGGAAGGCTACCTCTCTTGATCTCATGAGTTTTGAGCTTGCTATAAAGCAGCTCCAAAGTGAGAGTAGAGAGATCGACGTTCTCCTCAATGGCAGTAGCCTTGATCTCCCCACTCCTTGATGTTGATTGCAGCCAAGAGGTGGGTGACATTTTCAGATTGAGAGTACTCAATGTCAACAGCTCTCATCTGATTGATCACCTTGTTAAAGCGAGTAAAAACATCATTGATGCTCTTACTAGGACGCATCTCGAATTTGTTATACTCTTGCTTGTAGACCATCTGGCGCACTTGCTTGATCTGGGATGATCCCTTATGGTAAGTTTCGAGGGTGTGCCAAATCTCATGTGCGGTCGCAAGGTTGTAAATCCTATCGTACTCTTTCCTACTAAGCCTAGCATATAGAAGGTTATTTGCCTTGTTGTTGTTAGCCAAGAGGGCTACTAAAGCCGGCGTAGCAGCTTCAGGCAAAACGAGCGGGGCTCAAACAACCTCCCATATAGCTTGTCCTTCGCTCTCAAGGAAAACTCGCATGCGATTCTTCCAATAGGTATAGTCGAGCCCATCGAAGACATGCGGCTTGGTCGAGTACTTATCCATCGCCTAGTTCAGTGACCGGTTAAGATCAAGATTGAACTAACCGGGCTTTGATACTACTTGTTGGACCGAAAAGGCGACTAGAGGGGGGGGTGAATAGGAGCACGCTTACTTTTTCACAAAGGTCAGATTCAACACCAATCTCACTCCAGTAGCTATAGAAGCTATGAAGATCAATCTACAAGTACAGTAGAAGACTTGTATTGAATCCAAACCAAAATCCCCAAGGCAAAAGATCAAACAAGGTTCAAACTCTAAAGGGCGGTCGATCGGGGCGTATGGTGGAGGGTCGGGCCGATCGAGGGCGGTCTCGGCCGGCGTTATAACCGATCGGCCGATTTCGTCGAGTAATGAAGAACAACCCGAAAAATCAAAGCTGAAAATGATCTAACTTTTGATCCGTGAGGGCAAACTCCGCGAAACTTGACACACACCTTCTCAAAGATATTTGGAACCTATTCCAATCGGAGATCGTGAAGATCCAAGCCAAAGTTCCTATCTTTTTCAGTTTGAACGAAGGTGGTTCAAAAACCGAGTCAAAATAAAAATATGATCTAAAGACTTGCTCGTGGGTGATTGATGATCAAGATGATCCTAGATGGGTTCCCACATGTCACAGCAAGTTAGATCAAGGCAAGAAACCAAGCAAAAACTCACGGATTAAAGAAAGACCACAAATCACCAAATAGAGAGAAAGAAAGTAAATAGACTCATCTTTGAGGGAACTTTTTTTGGATTGATTTGATATGGTATTGGTTTACAGCCACTCCATCAATGGAGGACAAAGACTCAATACATGAGCACAAAATCAAATCCAACTCTCTAGAACCCTAACCTCCACTAATCCTCTCCCTAAGCAAACTAGGGTTTCAAACATAATGAAAGGGTTGAGGGGGTGCAGCCACCTCCCTCCTCTATTTATAGTAGAGGCTTAGACCTTTTAGAAAATTGAACCCTAATGGGCTCCCATTAAGGCCCAAAACAAACGGGACACATAAGCACGCCTTTTAAAGCGTCGTCTTCATCTCTTGACCTAATCCTCTTCACCTTGCGCCATCTTACGCCGTGAGTTGGCAAAAGGTCACCAAGGCGGTATTTGGTGAAATTACCAAAATACCCCTTCTCGATCTTTTTGCAAAGACCGAGTCCCAACTGCGTGAAGCTCCTCCCATGCTTCGCCACGTGTAGGTTGATCCAGCGGCTCTCATCATGTCGGCAAGTCTCTTCCATCCGGATCCCACCGAAACCACTATGTCACTTGCAACGACCCCCGCGCCGCTTGATCGAACCCGTCGCACCAAACTGTCCGTTTGGTCACCTTTGTCCCTCTTGCACCGTGCTTGACTCCATTGACCTCACCCGGCATCCCCGATCGTTCTGGACCTCAGCTCTCCAAGCCTAGTCCCGATCATCCTCGCCGTTGACCGTCATTGACCTCCAAGCAACCTGCACATCAATAGACAAAGAAATCGAATCCGGGAACAAGTTCTTTACAACTTGACCCACGTTAGTCAAAACATGCATCATGCAACACATATGCCATGAAACCCATGAACTTGACCTAACCCAACAATCATCGCCACCAGTTGGCCGATGAAACAAGTGAAAACCGGTCAGACCGCCACTTTGGCCGGTCTGACCGCCCCTTGGGACTTAGCCAAAAATCCACTCGAGTTAGGGCTGGTCTGACCTCCAAAAAGGCCGGTCGGACCGCTAGCCGGTCAGACCGCGCGCCCAACGCCGGTCAGACCGCACCTGACCTGACAACATTATCAACTTTGCCGAAAACGCGTGTTTCGACAAACCGTAAGCGACATTGCCAATTGTAACATCATCCTAAGATCTCAGGCATATCCCCATGATATCCACACCATGTAACCCCTTGTCAGATCAACTATCGTGTTGTTATCGTTGCACCATTTCTCCAAAGTTGTCCACCGTATATGAATTTCCTAGCGCATCGCAATATCACTTACCTTCATACTTACGAATCATTGCTACCTCTATTGTTCTCACAAAATTCTCCAGAAATTTAGCGCACTACAACAACATACGGCGATCACAAAATATTATTGTGAATCTGAAAATTTTTGTACCATTGAGATTCTACGAAAATCACAAACGGACCAACTAACCTTGTCACCACCCTTTTATTTCCAAAAAAAAAATCCTACGATAGGATTTGCTAAATGTAATACCTATAAAATGTAACATTTGTTCCCGCATAATTATTCCAATCGCATTTATTAAATAATATCACTACTACTTAAAATCGCCCAGTGGTTAGACGACTTGATCTAAGTCACTCAACCACTGGGCGACTTATTCAAGTCGCTCAACCACTGGCGACTTACTTAAGTCGCTCAACTACCGGGCAACTCCAACGCTTGGTGCTCTGTCGTTGGGCGACTATGGACAGTCGCCCAATGGTTGGGTGACTAAGTATAAGTCGCGATACGGTAGCACGACTGATGATTATTTCTAACAAAAAATAAGGTAGTATTATTTCTGTAATTCTGAATAAAAATAGATTATTAAAAAAAATCAGCCGAGTTTAGATTAGTTATTTTACGCCTAGTCAGCCTACCACACGTGACTCAGGCCAGGTGTGATGCGCGCATGCGCAATCCCCATACGGCCGGCCCACCAAATGCAGTCAGCGGGCCAGAAAAGTCCGTGCCCGCACGAGACTCGATTCGATGGTAATTGTTAGGTGTCGTGACAGTAATTCAAGTATCCCTTTTACCGCATGTTTTCGGGAATGTGATATTCTGAGCTCCTATGTCAGTTAGTAAAACATAACGGCGTACACAGTAATCGACTTCCCGTTTTTAACACCGCTTTATTGCAATCTATTTTTTTTACAGTAAAAAGTTTGAGTCAGGATAGTAAACCTTAGCTATATGTAAGGTAATTGCTTTAGTTTCGCTGAGTGTATATACACACACACACACACACACACACACCAGTAGTTGATGTCGTCGTAACGTTACACCAAGACTGTATATCGTGAAGGCAGTAATCTAAAACACGTCAATTAGCAAACAATTTCAACATAGACAATAAATACAAGTTCAAACCGGATATTTGGTTGTGTATTTATATATGGCCAAAACAGCATAGCCAGACGCTTCTTAAAAACATTAAATAAAAAGTACAAACCTAAATAATCAAAATTTTCTAATGGCGGAGGTAGCCTGTTATCTCTGTCTTCACAACTTCGTAGATGACGTCGTCAGCATTGGAGGGTTCGGGATCATCGTAGGAAGCCCGAAACACGTCCACCCATTGCCGCGCTCGTTCAAGAGTCACCCAAAGATGCTCTGACTAAAGAATCAAGTTGAATTACGCCCATAGGCTCTCTTCTCTTGCTAAAGGGGTTTTGGCAAGGTAGACTCAGCCGCTCGCCACCTCGATGTAGTAGTCGAAGCGACGGTAATCATCGTGGAGATGTGCAATGTCGTTCTAGAGGACCATGTCGATGGCGAGGTTAGCTCGCCGAAGCTAGATACCACCCAGAAGACGCGGTGGAGGAGGATGTCCAGACAACAGAACATCGCTGACACGTACCCTGACATAACCTTCGGTGGAGGATGGAGGACACTATTAGCTAAGTAGACCATCAACGACGGTGTCAAGGGAGAAGAGTGGGGAGCCATTTTCATAATTGCTATTCATTTCTATATCGGCTATATTACAAAGAGTTTGATCCTCTGCTACAAACTAGTGTCCACCAAGAACAAAATGTTGATTTGCTTATGCAATGTGTATATCGCACCAACCTCGCCGATGCGATTAGGTACATGACTATGAAAGAGCTATACCTGCACATATTTAGGTTTGATTCAATGTAAACACAAATTTTATGGTTTAACTTCATAACCACAAAGCGAAAAGAAAAGAGCTATACCTGCACATATTCAAGTTTGTTCACTATCCAAGATAAGCATCACTTAGAACACATGCTACAAGCATCACTAGCACCGACCATGATGTAGCAAATGAGAAAAGAAACAAGATGAACCCTTGGGCACAAACATTGCTTTCGCCAGATCCAATGCTTCATGCTAACGTCCATCTTTTCTTGAATTACGTGGTAACCATAACTTGCAGCAGCTAGCATTTTTGCCCACAAGGAAAAAAATCAGGCTTCATAGACCAGCCGGCCACACATGTATATGTACAACAATTCGTGAATCATAGAGAGACCAAGCAATTCATGTCGATTATTCATGAATCGCTCATGCATTTGGTTCATGGACGGAAAAGGAGCATGCATTTACTAGGCGTCATCGAAAACACAATAATTTTTGCTATTATGAAAGACCGAAGCATTAGATCTGGCGCATAATTAAAATTAACACCAACTACACGAATCATTCATTCATCTATGTGAGAAAGAATATCACAACTAACTCAACCAAATATTCCATATCTATGCATTCTATTCCAGTGGGAAAGAGCTACCGACTTGAGAGGTATGGGCGGCTCACAAGGAAAAGGGCTATCGGCGAGGAGGACGGATGCCAAGGGGGAGGGGGGTACTCACTGTCATCGAGCTCGGATGCCACCGAGGAGGGAGGGGCTCGTGGCCCACCAGGAAGGGAGGAGTTCGGGTGCCGCCGGGGAAGGAGGAGTTCGCGGGTCACGGGGGATGAGGAGGAGCTCGGAAGCTGCCAGGGAGGGAGGAGCTCTTGGCGAGGGACTCACCGTCTCCTAGCTGCAAATGGCGGAGGGGGTGAGAAGGGGCTGTGAAGGGAGGCGAAGGGATGGGGGGCTGCGGGTACTTGAGTGGCATATTGCGGGTAATTACCCTCAACTCCTAGGGGTATTTTGTTTTACTGGTCCACAGCTCCCCACTTGGAGCAAGGTTTCTCCTACTTCTAAAAATTGTACAAGGAGGCTGCTCCAACTCCAACAGTTTTGTGGAGTTAGCCTGTTTGGCACAACTCCACCTACTCCAACTAAGAAACTGAGAGTTGGTGTCATACCAAGCAGGGCATAGATGTCAAATGATCAAATAAACAATCATATCACTCTTAGAATACATGACACATTCTATGATTCGATCCTAAAATACGATTATATCGGAGTGTCTCCGATCCGATTTTGAATCACGATTCTCACAACCTTCGAGACACACACACACACACAATTAGTCTTAAAATGACGACATAGGCGAGCACCAAAGCTCGCCTATAAAACCAGCCGTTCCTACTCCTCTGATCTCTCATCTCACGAGTCACACACACCTCATACATACAACCTAGCTAAGTAGCTTCCTCGTCGGCCATGGCCGGAGCCCTCACCTTCATCGTCCTCCTCCCCTCCATCTCTGACAACACCAAGCACCTCAACCCCAACAAACTCCTCTCCAGGGTAAACATTTTTGGTTTGAATTTTATTTCGCTTGGCACCGAAATGGGCGAAATTTCGAAAATTTCGGATGAAATTTTGGTAGTTTTCAGCCAAACAGGTTTGATCAAACTTGAATTTTAAATTTTAAAAAATTCCAAAAAGCAAGTGGAGCGGCCATCCCGGCTTGAACCCGGGCATTCAGACCACAGGAAAGAGGTTACCATCGGGCCATCTTCTTCTTTGTGGACTATTAGCTTCTTTTACCCTCTTCAACCCTCAAATTCAAACAAAACTGAATTTTTTGAGCGAATTCAATTCCTTCGGAAGGGACGAAATGAGCAAAATTTCGAAATTTGTGAAATATCACCGAAATTGTGAACCTGCTCCTCTCCTCGCCTTCCCGCCCTCAAGGTGGGCGTGCGTCGCTGCCACAAGATCTGGCCTGCAACGCCTCGGCGTCAAGCTTTGGCCGGGGCAGCGCCACTGCCACCGTCAAGAACTCACCATCCACGACGGCGGTGACCTCGCCGTGTACAACGTCCGCCTCGTCGATGGTTTCAACGTGCCCATGGTCGCTGGTTAAGTGAAATTGGTGGCGGCGTGCGGTTGTAACACCCGACAGGAGGTCTCTAGGCCTTAGCCGCACAGACCCGGGAGGTCTGTCGCTGCTAAACCAAGAGGTGTCCAAGTCTGGGCAACGACGACAGAGGCTCACCCGAGAGGTCCTCCAAGTCCTCTGGAAAGTCCACCAAGACCTCCCGGTGGTCAAAGAGACCTCTCGGAAGTCCTCCAGACCGCCCGGGAGGTCCCAGAGGACCGCCTGGAGGTCTGGGAGAGTCCCCGAGGAGGTCGTGGAGCCAAGGGGCGCCCCAAAGACCTCCCACGGCCGACCCAGGGGAGGTCGTGGGGAACTGAGGTCTCCTCAAGACCTCCCACGACCAATCAGAGGAGGTCGTGGAGGGCCGAGACTACCCCAGGACAACTCACGACCAGACCCGAGGGTGGTCGTGGAGGACAGCGGGCACTCTAAGGTCCCCTGTGCAACTGAGCTAGTCCCAAGGATCAATAGCTAGCTCATCACAGCATACAAGAGCGGTAGCATACACTTCAACGAGATCTTTATTAATATCAACAAAGTTGTTTACAAAGGGGAGGCATACAAGCCAACGAACCAGAACACAACGGAAGATAAACATAAAGGCCATCCGATACACCACAGCAATCAATGGAGGGCGATCCTAGTCGCCCAGACAACTTGGTCCATCGCCTGACTCATCATAAGGCTTCCTTCCTGCTCAAAAGATTATTTCAAGCAAGAGTGAGCACAACAACCGTGCTCGCAAGTTACACCCGTGTGGTAACAAAATGACATGCATACATGAATATTCAAAGGAAGGCATAATATGGTTGCTTTGCGTAAAGCCAAGTTTCTTTCAACTACATATACTAAGTTCCAAGGCAGTTATACAATAACTAAAATTCATTTACCAAATTCCATTTTTCAGTTGGATAACATTCATCATCTAATGGTGAAGGATACCCTCCTGTCACAAGGCTCCCTGCCCAACCATGGGATAGACATCCCAAAATCAGTTTATCCAAAACCTTTTTGCAAAAAAAACCAATAACTAACTTTGAGTGGCTTTCGCTAGCATGTCCATGACCGTGGACACGACTATTTGAATAGTTTTCACTCTGCAGAGGTTATACACTTTACCCACACGACATGATTCCTCTAGTTTGCTCGGCATCCGTCAATGCCACCTCTCACTACCGAAGGTAAGAGGTCTAGAGTTCATGACAAGGTCTTTACAATGCATTGTTCCACCACAGCCGCTCCTCGCTAAGGTTTCGCTTTCGGATGGGTTGCAAATCCACCGGATTCATGCCCCCTCTTGCGCTAGTGGGAAACATAGGTTATAAAAGACCCTAGGCCCTAGAAGACCTCCCACACATCAAAGTAGAACAACCGCGGTGGAACTTTGCAAATTATTCAGCCAGGTCTCACGCCCCATTCTGGAGATATGTGGTTGTACGGTGAGGCAAAGCCCATTATAGGCATAGCAAGTTGCGGCTCAAAGACCGGTCCTCAACTACTTGGGTGACCACCACAAACCCTTGGACCTCAACCTTACCCAGGATTGAGTCCATGCATAAACATTGCACCAGCCAAGCAAACCACTTCGCCCAAGTCCAAATCCATTTTTCTTTTCATTTGCTTTTCAAAACAATTACCAAAACCTCCATAACGACCCAATGCCATGGTTTCAAATTATTTTGACAGTATTGGTCATATTGGTAAAATTCCCCCGAATCAAATACTTTTGGTCTAAGCAAGACTAAGCATAAGATTTCACAATTGCTCCTAGTTTTCACTAATGTAGCAACCAGGTTTTCCTATGGTGACAATATGTTTGATTCAAGGTCAACAGGGGCCATACAAAGGATTTGGGTATAGCTATGAATTTAAAGACCGGTATTGAAATAACTTAGTAAAGTAAGCATGCATTAGTATTTAAAGCGGAACATATATAGGGTGAAATAATGGGTGCAATATGATCAAGAGTGTAACTTGCCTCCTGCTTGAAAGCTTTACAGATCCATTGCTTCACACAGCTCGGGCTCACTAGAGACGTCGAGGTCTACACGTTTAAAACAGCTCAAGATCAAATAAAGACCAGAAAGGGATTTAAATGAACTCCAAATAGACATCAAACAAAAATCACAGAAGAGATTGGCAATTTGGAAGAGGTCCAACGACTTGGAGGAGGTCCAGAGAGGTGGTCGAGGGAGGTCTAGAGAACAAGCTGTGGGAGCCAGAGAGCTAAAATGAGGAAAAGGCAAAGGAAGAGAGCTTGCTTAAGCTTATAAAGCTAGAGTTGCTGGGAGGTCCAAGGCACACGGGATCAAGAGCAGGTGAGGAAAAGATGGGAGCTAGTACAAGAAGTGACACAAATATAGCACGGTTGCTGCAAAAAGGACGCTAGTATTTAATACGACACAACATGCATTAAATGTTTTGAGGACTTCCAAGTGCAAAGGACATGGTCAAAGGATAAAGAAAGAGGTCGCGACTAACAAATGGGGCTAGCCAAAGCTCAAGGGAGGTCCTACGGAGACCTAGAGGGGGTCCCGCAGAGGTCAAGGGAGGTCCTCAGCCACGGGGGAGGTCCGAGCACAGGACCGGAGGTCCAAAGACGCAATAATGAGGAGGTCCTATGGACAGGAGGTCCAAAAGACACAACAATGAGGAGGTCCAAAAAGACCTGCTCACGGGAGGTCCGAGGTCAAGATCAAAAGCAAAGGGGATGTCTTAACGGTCAAGATCTAACAAGGAGAGGTCCTGACGGCTAAGATCTCCAAAGGGGAGGTCTTAACGGTCAAGATCTAAACAAGAAGAGGTCCTGACGGCTAAAATCTCCAAAGGGGAGGTCTTAACGGTCAGGATCTAACAAAGGAGGTCCTGACGGCTAAGATCTCCAAAGGGGAGGTCCAAAAGAGGTTTAGATGGACACGGAGAGGTCCAAATGAACTCTAGGAGGTCCGACTGTACCCAAGGGAGGTTCCAAATGAACCCGGGGAGGTTCACTTGAGCACACAGAGACCTAATTGGGCACAAGGAGGTTCATTTGAACAAGAAGCGATCTAGTTGCACACAAAGAGATCCAATGAACAGAAGGTAGTCCATTTGATCAGAGGGAGATCCAAATGAATCCTTTGGGTGTTCAATAAACAAGAGAGGATTCAATTGAATACCGGAAGTCCACATGAACTCGAGAGGGGTTCCAATGAACACAGAGAGGTCCAAGGGACACTGAGAGGAGTTCACAGGATCCAAGGAAGGTCCAAGTGAACACAGGAGGCCTAGATGAACCAAAGAGAAGTTCAAATGCACACAAGGAGGTCCAGATGAACTAGAAGGAGGTTGATCTGACCTAAAGATGTTCAATGTGAGCACCAAGGGCTTCAAATGAACCTAAGGAGGTTCAGCAGAACACGAGGAAATCTAAATGAACATAAGGGGTCCAAACCACGGGGAGGTCTGAACCATAAAGAGGTTCAAACCAACAAGGAGATGCTCTGGACTAAAGGAAATCCAAACCAAAGATATGAGGGAGGTCCGGAGGATCAAGTGAGGTTTGATCGAGAAGGAAGGATCGGGCGTGGGCAAATGTCCAACTCGAGGGAATTTGGACATAAAGGCATGTCTAGAGCAGAAGGAGGTCGGACATAAGGAAATGCCCAAACAAAAGGAAAGCCTAGAGAGAAAGGGCTGAGCCAAGGGAAGAAGCGAGAACAAAAGGTGAGGTGAGGATTTCAACACAAGAGCTCTAATGACTCCAAAGAACCAAACTTTAGGATTAGTTGAAGTTTAGCTTAGTCATTTTAAACACTCCAAATTTTAAAACTCCGGTTAAGCTTTGGAATTTCAATAAAACCAAATGGTTCTTTTTATTTTGAAAATTTCCAAAAGGCTCAGAAAAACTGTGGTGTTCTGTGATGCCTAGCTTTACTGTGTGGACCTCAACTAGGATCGCCACCACCATCGCCTTCGCCGTGACCTCGTGTCTGTGACCTTGCAAGCTACTTCAAGAGCCGGTGCTCGCTCACCGGGGCGATGCCGATCGGCGTCGAGTGGTGCCATGAGAGCCTGCCGCCCGAGGAGCTCAAGGTCATCTTCGCCACCGTCTATGGTCGGTCATGGCCTTGGCAGCAGTGGAGACCGACATGATCATCCTAACCATCGTCGCTGACAGCTAGCGCTAGAGCTCTCTCGCTCCCTTGGCCGTACAACACCATGTATCCATGCATGCGTGTGCATGGGTTTAGTTAGAGTTTGCAAGTGTTAAGTGGTTTCATGCATGTGTTTGCAGTTTAATCGATCTTCGAATGCTTTTGTGCGTGTCGTCTGTAATTCTCGGTGTACTACGCATCTGCCTGCGTGCAAGCAAAATAGAGCCATTGTTGTAGTGCCTTCAATTGCTACTTCGAGTCCCATCTCTCTGTAGGATCGTTAATGACAATCAGAAGGAGGTGAATGACTATGGAAGATTTTTCGCTAATGCCCAGCCCTCAACAACAGCAGCTATGAGATGAATAGTAGAAGCAAATATTTGGTGCTAATCGGCCAGACAACAGACAACAATGTGCAGCAGTAAAGCCCTGTCTAGACAAGTCACTAACAAAGTAGTTCACGTCCAACTAGAACAACTATGATAACATGGCCGTGGACTGAACGGCCGATTCAAAGAAATAGCCGAGACCTTCTTTCTTCAAAGCGACCGCAGTGAGCACAAATCATAACCGATCTCCTCTGACATCGCCTCCTCACATAATCACCCCAAGCATGTGTGCTGCCGCCACACGCACCTCACGTCAAGCCTTCGCCAGCATGTCCTTCTAGAGATAACGGTGGAAAAGCAATCTCACGTCGTGAATCAGCAGGGGATTTTGGAGAAAACAATGACCAGAACAATCACTAGATTGAATCAATGTTTGTAGCTACAAAATGCTTTCAAAGCACCCCTCAAACCCTAGAACCAAAACTGCTCCCATACAGTTAGCGGTGGAACCAGGAATTCAAAAGACCCGGGGCGAACTAGTACTTAAAAAAATACCGAGGCACAATATGGTTCAATAGTCAATATAACTAATGATGTCAAATACATTCAAATTGTCAAGATCTAACCGATACAACCAAACAAACATAGATCTAATTGATACAACCAAATAAACATAGAATATAATATTAAGAGTTCATATAAAGTACTAACAAAGGCTCTTGATGCGTGTGCACATCGATGGATGACACAAGATATCCAAAACACCGGCACTCCAACAGTTACCTACAACATGTAAACACAACAAAATTTATAAGAACTTGAATTCAACGCAAGTGCAATAATAATTTGAAACTCAAGATAGGAAAAAAATTATACCACTAAGTTAAACAAGGTACACGCGGTAAGTGGTTTCTACGCTTCTTCATGGCTTGATAGCGTCGCATAATCTTGTTACCATCAATTGCCGCAAATATCTCTTGCTCAACATAGTTGATCTAATGTGCAGAATACAAATGCATGATCACTCTCCAGAAACATTTCTGCTCAGATGAGATGTAGTACAATATACAAGGTGTTGGCAACAACAAGGACCATTTCTAGCTACAAAGCGCAGACCCACTGACCTTGACAGCTGTGGCCAAATCTTACACCATTCCATTCACCAGTAATCCCCACGAGAGCAGAGCCCGTCTGGCTCTGAAATGATGGAACCTACCTCTTCTTGTCCCGGACCACAATCTCCCTCCCTCCCTGCGACCTTGGAGATGAGCAAAGAGCTTTCCTGATGAACAGTTCCTAAGCAAACCGAATGCTTCTCGCTGTGCCACCGCGGTACCTCCCTCCGCCTCCAACTCCAAACCGTTCCGCATTCTCTTTATCTCACTCATCTCAGGAAGCAAGTTTTTTCCCGCGACGAAGCTGTGAGCAAGTTCCCAACGAATGGAGCTTGGGCGTGGACCTAGAGGCCTACGGAAGGCGCCGCAGGACTTGGCGACGGGCGGTAGCGTCAAGGCTGAGACCTTAAGTGTCAGGGCTTATACGTACATGGTAAACAACAAGCGGCGTGCCTGCTACTCGCTCAAGCCTCATGGACTCATGGAGTCAGGCGATGGAGCCATCAACCTTGGAGGCTTGGCCGGGGGCACTTGCCGCCGGCGGGCTCGCGGGGAGGGGGTGTCGGCTCACCTAGGAGACCCGGGGCAGCCATCCCGGCTTGCCCCGGGGTGGTTCCGCCACTACATGCAGTCGCCTGCACCAAAACCTCCTCAAAAAAACTCTCGTACCCCTACCAAAACGTGGGCTGCATATATGCATATATACAGCCCCAACTATGTAATCCCCCAAAAATTTCAGCCAATCACACTCGGCCGCCAGTCCCTAATGTGCTTGACGTAAATAGCCTTGGACACAATACGTGACCTTATACACATGGTCACGTATTCAATCAAATCGCAACAAACAAGGATTTTCCAATTTCTCTTAGCCTTCCAATTTTGGACACCCCAAAATTGTCACGTATCGTAGCCTCCGAAACGCACCTCTGTAGCTCCAACACACATTAACCATCTTTGATCTTTACGCGCCCCAACTCGAGCCCGATCGTCTTCTCCAGCATCCTCGACCCTCTGCACCATGACTTCGCACCAAGCCATCTCCCGGTCACCGCCATAGACCACGATCGCCTCTAAGTTACACTACTACAAAAACACTAATACTGGACGCCTCATCACAGACAGTTGACCAAAACCGTCTGTATTACATGCTATCACAGACGGTTTTGGTTTAGTGACTGTCTGTGTTATTGACTGCGCTAAAAACTGTCTGTGAAGACATAATATCACAGATGGTTCATAACTAAATGAAGTATCACAGACGGTTATTAACAATAAGCATGCGTGATAATTCTATATCACGAGCGGTTCTCAACAACCTCACGCTGCGGTTCTTAACAATAACCGCTCAGTGATATTCTACATATCACGAGCGGTTTTTTGTTATAATAGCTATGCGTGATAATATCGTTACAACTCCCAGATGAAGCCCAATGATCAGTTTCTTCGTCGCCGATGCGTCTCTTCGCCGCATCAATGCCGCTTCGGCTCCCCGATGTGTCTCTTCATCTCACGCTCCGAATTTATTTCTTGTTTTATAAAAAGGATTATCCGCCATCAAAGATGATTATCAACCCCACATATAACTCTAGTACTTATAAAAAAACAGAAATGGTTGCCTCTTCTGTTTCCTTGTCGCCGGCATTCATGGCCTACCTGGCCGTACTGTACGAGTAACTCTCCGGCCGTACATTGGCGGATACTACGGAAGAACACTGTTTCAACAGTGTCTTCACTCCGTTCTCCGAGAATTTGCCGGAGCAGGTGACAGCCCCCTTCCGCCGTCTTGACATCCTCCTCCGCCGCGTCTTCCGGGTGATCTCTCACTTTCGGCGAGTTTATCGCGTCATCGACGTGGTCCTCCACAATGACGTTGCATGTCTCCAAGAGGTTTGTCGTAACTTGGACTGCTTAATCGAGGCGGCGGGCGACCGAGTTGATCAGGCCGAGACCCCTCAAGCAAGGGAAGAGAGCCTATGGGCTCAATTCTTCTTGGTTCAACAGTTCGAGGGTCTTCGAGAGACACTCGAATGAGCGCATCAGCGGGTGGACGCATTTCAGGCTTTGTTCGATCACGAACCGGCCGACACCGCCACCTATGAAGTATTTAAGACGGAGATAGCAGCCTACCTCCGCCACCAAAAAAACTTTGTTTATTTATAAGTTTCTACTTTTTTTAATCTTTGTATGAAGCGACTTGCCCACATTTGTTTGGCCATATGAAAATGCCAAAATGAAAAAAAAATCTAGTTTGGAGGTGAAGTTACTATATTAATTATATATATATATATATATATATATATATATATATATATATATATATATATATATATATATATATATAGTTAAAGCAAATTTTCAATGATATTTAAATGACAAAATTGACATATAAACATGTAATATCTTCATGTCGTGTAAGTGTATATACAAGATAATATACTTGAGAAAAACCATTTCACTGACGGTTCCATAATAGAACCGTCTGTGATAAGTCTCTTTATTAGTAGGAGCTCGGCCGGCCGCTAGGGTTTGCGCCGGCCCTAACTCATCACTCCCCAGCACCGCTAGGGTTTGCGCCTGCCCTAACTCGTCACTCCCCAGTGCACTTACTCTCGTCCGTTCCCCTGCCCACCTCGACGCCGCTGCCCGACCTCATCGCCGTCGCCGCCGGTTGTGACACGGAGTGTCTTATGCAGTGTCAGGGTCGTGCCACAACTATGGTGACGCCGCCACCCAATCCACTGCGCCGCCACCTGCACCTACTGCCTACCCACGTCTATGGCTTGGTTCTCCTACTTGACCTCCTGCGCTCGGGCCCTGGCCCCCTGGCTTTGCTTTCCCCATCCTCCCTCTATTCTCCTCTCTGTTAGCTTAATGTCTTTTGTTGAGTTTGATTTTTATGCTTGAGCCTTAAGTTGTGTCCTGATGTTTGTGTGATTTATGCAAGGTGAAGGAGATGAATGATGGTTGTCTTTGGTGGTGGGGTCGCCGCCGTGGTTCTTATTTATCTTGAGGTATCACCCTACCTTACTCCCTCTCTGTCTCTAACCCTTGCTCTGTGATGAAAATGGCTAGTGCTCTCGATGGATGCCGAGGGCTACTCTTGGTGTGTTGGGTTTGGACACCCTTGGTCTTCTTTGTCTTCTTTGTTGAACCGCTCAATGATGTTAATAGTATTATGCTGAAATTGAATTGATAATTAGTTCATATTAATAGTCCCTTGCTCGTGATGTAATGATGTTAATAGTCTTATGCTGAAATTGAATTGATAATTAGTTCATATTAATAGTCCTTGCTTGCTCGTGATGTAAACTGAGGGCTATTGGTATATGTGCATTCTGTGCATCTTGCTTAGTTCATGCTGTGGGTTCAGATTGACAAAAATTAATGGGGCAAAATGGTGGGTTTGGTTAATGCTCTCTGATGGGTACTGAGGGTTATTGATGCCCGTTCTTTGTGCTTGGTTGGCTTACATGGGATCGATGTGGTTCGGATGGGGCTTGGTTGCAATTAACTTTTTAGATTTGTAAAGGTTAGGCTAATTTGTAACTGTTTTCATGCTGGACAAGTTCTTGTCCCTTGCGTCCCAGTGCATATCGCCCCTGCCATTCTATTCTGATCTCTTCTCTATAAAACCTCCAAGCAAATGGCGGCTTGTGCCTTTAAAAGCGGCTTCATATATATATATATATATATATATATATATATATATATATATATATATATATATATATATATATATATATATATATATCATGTAGTCCTCGGCCTTTCGATTGGGTGCGTGAGGAGGATGAGACTGCTGCCACGGGCAACCTCTCATCTAGTCTGCAAGTTCAAGAAGTACGGCTGCAAGAGAAAGCGCGTGGACATACAATTACCTGGATGTCGTCGATAGGTAATTAGACTTGACATCAAGGAATGGTTGGTTGCTAATACATGATGCCACTTCCCAGTTGGTAGCCGTGGCTGGGGCACCCGCCAAGCCACGAGCCAACGACTACCGTCAAAAGGGTCGAAGCGTCTACCATGTAGACGGCGGCCCACCCCCCGAGGGGGGAAGGCGCAGGGGCCGCGGTCGTGGGCGCAGGCAAAATGGAGCATGGCAGCCCGACAGTCGCGCCGGCACAGGAGGCTCCTCGCCATTTTGTGATCTCTATGGCGAAGGGTCACACACAACCACTGAGTGTCGCACATCATTTCTACAGAACACTGGTCGGTAAAGCCAGTGTTCCATCTAGGGGTGAAAACAGATCGGATAGTTTCCGACCGATCCGGACGGAAACGGATTCAGATTATCTCGGATCGGATTTTTCTCGGATAATTTTCGGATCGGAAAAGAATTCGGATTTTTTTTCGGAAACGGAAACGAATACGGTAGGCATACTATCCGGCGGATACGGATACGAATACGAATTATCCGGATAAGACGAAGTCTGGATATCCGGATTTCGGCCCAAAAGAGAAAAGGAGATTTTTGTTGATTTTTGAATTTCAGAAAATGCAACAAATCAAATGGCCTTTTAGAAAATAGCAAATAGAGTTAAAAATTCTAGAAAAAATCACATAAATTCCTTGAATTCTTTTGAACTTAATAAAATTAATTCCAACTTAAAGTTGGTTTTATTTTTGCACATAAATTATTTTAAATTTCTAAAAAATAGAAAAAAACCTTTTAAAATCCGAGAAAATTCAAGAAATTAATTAAAATTTCTTTTTCACTTTAAATTCAATAAAATCCCAGAAAATTCAATAAATTTTATCTTTGACATTAAAAACTAGGAAATTAAATAACTAATTTTATTTTATTATTTTTCCTTTTAACTAAGAAAACTCTTTTAAATCTCAAAAAATCAATAAAATAATAATTTTATTAATTTTATTTCTTGCAACATACTTTGGGATGTTACAGTCATTTGCGTATAGATTAACCATCTAGCCTGATCAATGTTAGTGTGAACTAAGTGTGAATGCGTGATGACTTGTGACTTTGTGAGTTATGACATATGAGCTAAATATGGTAAACTAAGTGTTATGTTTGTGATGAACTAGTTAATACAGCTTGCTAGTGCCAGTATTATGTGTGGTTACTGAAAATATGAACAATTCATGAATGTTTGCATCAAATAAACTAGTTATATGTTTTCGTTAATTTCTGGCATACAATTTAAGGGATTTTCATGTTCCGAAAAATATCCGTGATCGTATTCGTTTCGATTCGTATTCGCTCCGTATTCGTATTCGATATTATTCGTATCCGTATTCATATCCGGAGTATTCGTATACGGATCCGGAAAAAAATGAAAACAAATATGACAGAGCCATTATCCGTCTGTATCTGATCCGTTTTCACCCCTAGTTCCATCACAATTACTCCATCACAGTGGTTTCTACTTTTGCTTTGATTGACTGGGTTCTTTTCTCTCCCTGCTTTGCTTCCAATCAAGCAGGGAGTAGTTGTCATTACAATTTCTCTTTTCTGCCTTTCTACTTTTGGTTTGATCACAGGAGGGAGAGGTTAAAATGATAAAAACATCATTTTATCAAAAAAAAGAAGAAGATAAAAACATCCTAAAAACAAATAGATAGGTGAAATTGCATGCAGTAGTGGTCGTGCTTCTAATCCTGCGAGCTAACACGAGAGAGAAAAGGCACGTAAGGCGTTGGTGAAGACAGAGGCAACAGGACCTGCAGACGTGTTAGCTCCAGTTGTGGTTGCAGTCCTCGATGGCGAGGCCAGCGAGTCCAACGTCATCACTGCTCGATGCGCACTTGAGGATCTACAGAAACATAAATGGGCACGCAGAAAGCGAAGATAGAAGCTTTCTAGTCCAAAAGCACGGAGGATGCTTATCTTGAACAGACGACAAAAAAGGGAAAGCTAGGATGGCCTTGTTCTAACCGAAACCCCCTGCCTTACTCGTGAATCCATGATTTGGATATGTGAGCCACTTTTGTTAAGAAATCGTCGCTTATAAGTCTAATCCAATCAATCACCTTATAGACAAGTGTAAAATCTTATCATGCTGTCCTTGAATAAAGAGCTCCAGTTGACCATATGTCCACGTTGGTACCGACGGCAAAGATGGGTGATCACAAGGCATTCATGACAAGATTGCCCCTACCGCCTGCAGCCTCTGCTTTGCTGATTGCATGCACATTTGTTTTTCCTGCATGCGCCAATTTGTTTCTCTGTTCATGACATAATTTGTTTAAGATTATGAATATTTGACCTCATACAATGTGAACCTCATGAAAGATGTAAGTACCTTAAGCATGTTGGGGGAGGGGCATGCATGAAGGGAACCGTGTCGAGACCAAAATATGTAAATCTGGATTCTCTATGTTTACTATACTAGTATAGGATTACGCTAGTGCACACAGTGTTAACATAGATGAATATATGACTTCGATTTTTAGTTCTAATTTTTTTTCATTCATTGTCTTATGAGTTACTAATTACTCGACAATATGATTTGTAGAAAAAAGCGAATTTATATATTCATACTTAAAAAGCTTGTTTTTACAAGTTTCTTACTACAAACTACTCAGACGAGGGAGATTCCATACAACTTAATTGGAAGCAAAGCGGGGAATTCTACTTTTGCTTTGATTGACTGGGTCCTTTTCTCTCAGTCAAAACAATTACTCGATCACAATGATCACAATGCAACTTGATTGGAAGCAAAGCAGGGAGAGAAAAGAACCCAGTCAATCAAAGCAAAAGTAGAAGGGTTTATGGAAAACCTTCAATCTACCAGCATATTTTCTAGAATGACGGGTAAGACAAACATCTTGATGACTTGATGAAGAACATCACGCTTCCCTTTTTAAATCCTACAAGGCATGCAGCACGAGCACACGATTGATGACATGAGAAATCTCAGTCCGGACGGGATTTCACCTGTGAGATGGTTGTTGGATAACTGTAGCTCCAGTAGGTTGGTGAGGTTGCAGACTGTTTGTGGAATGTCTCCAGACAAGTTGTTCAACTTCTAACTGAGTACCTGGAGCATTTTTAGTTGACCAATTTCAGAGGGGGGCGCACCCGGAAGGGCAGGCCTGACCAAACGGGCCGCCCGCCGCTCGGCCCGGCACGGCATAGGTCTAGCTAGAAACGGTCCATTTCGACCCGTGTACTATTCGTGTCGTATAGAGCCGGCCCACGGGTTGGAGTGGCGGCTCAGACATAGCCCGTCAAGCATTCGTGTCGTGCCGGGCTGGCCTAAGCCCTTTTGGCCCATCGGGCTAGAAGTTGCCCGTTTGGCCCATCATAACAAAAAAAATCCAGAAAAATTAGAAAAATATATAGAATTCAGAAGTAGACTTGAAAATTAAAAAAAATGAGACAATCATATTGAAAATGTAATAAAGAGCTTTATTAATGTCCAACTGGCTGCCTCGTTAAAACCTTCGCCAAGTAAAAACTCAAAATGAGAAAAACTTGGCAAAGAAAAAAGAGTACAGTCTATAGCTCTACAATTCTACATACATGATACATCTTTGTTCTATGTCGGTGTTATTGTCTAAGTACAGATTTTCGAACATCTCCGATAACTCTGGATTTTCCACAGAGTGTTGTGTCTGTGAATCAGTTTGTTCCCAATCCTCCACAGTTAGAAGAATCTCTACCATCTCACTTGTGAGACTTATTCTTCTCTCCTCCAATATCCTTCCAGAAAGACTGAAAGCAAACTCGGAGGAAACCGTAGAGATAGAAACAATTAACACATCACGTGCAAGTATGGATAGCACGGGATATATTAACTTATGGGCTTTCCACAATTGCAAGATGTCGAAGCCTTCTGAGTTGAAATCCACCGTATCGCTGTCTAGATAGGTGGATAGTTCTCTGCTCCTTGTGGGTCTTGGCTGAGCAAGCATTGGTGTAGAAGAAGAAGAAGAAGCCCTGGACCTGGACCTGGAGGAAGAGGCACTGAAGATCGCGCCCCACATATTTGTCTTCCCACTTGAGGTGGGGGCTACCCGAGGTCGTTGCGAACGGACTCCCCGGAACCTATTTTCATACCTTTGGTAAACCTCATATAAGCAAGAACGAACTTCTGTAAAATAGTCAGTATAGTCTAGCCCCATAGCATCACTAAGAAGATCAAGTACAGTACCAAATGCATCAATTTTAGCCCTAGGATCTAAAGGAAATGCAAATCCATATAGGTAAGCGATTTCTCTCCAATATTTAAGGTATTTAGATTTCATGGAAATAACAGCATCGCATAAAACTATGTCATTTTCAAACATTTTCAATTGAGTAGTAATCCGTAAAATAGTATGCACAATGATAGAAGATGTTGGATAGTAGACAGCGGACAAAGCAACAGTTACCTCATAAAAAATTTCTAAAAACGATAGTACCTTCTCAGCAATGAACCAATGTTACTCAGTTAATAGCATAGTACCGTCAGTGCTAGGATAGTGCATTTGAATAAATACAGAAAAAGTGCTCTTGTATGGTAAAAAATTCTTAAGCATGAGGTAAGTAGAGTTCCACCTTACCTCCATGTCCAAACCAAACTTTCTTGAATCGTATCCGTACTGGTTTGTTCCAACCCGTTAAGTGTGTGACCCGTTAGGTTTATGTGTAATCGGTTGTGACTCGGAAACCCTTTCCGACCACGAGTCGTAGCGGTTCCTAGCAGAACATAGCGATTCCCGAATACACATAAATTATATCGGACGAACCTTGATGCAGTATGATCTACGATCAGGTCCTCATCACTTATGACCAGGTCCTATCTCTATACGATCAGTTCGTATTTGGTCACGACTAGTTCGTAACTCCTTACGACCAGGTTATGACTAGTCTGTGATTACGTTCGACTAGTCTATGACCAGTTCGTATCTCCATACGACTAGTCCGTAACTGATCGAACTAAGTGACCTACTCGTGTATACTCCCTTTGCCTCACGATGTCTGGTTGAACTCCAGGTCATATGTTGTGTCATCCATGGACTGTTCGATACTTTCTCGATCGAGAGTCGGATTAGTTTATGTGGTCGAACACTTCGACTACTAGTGGCATAGCCATGCACTTTCTTTATCCTATCACAATGAGGGGCCCAGAGACATCTCTTTTGTTATGTTAGGAGGGGCAAATCCCATATCCGACCAGTCACATTCCTCTGCATGTTTCATAGCATACCCGAAAGTTACCTTTATAACTACCCAGTTACGGTGTAGCGTTTGACAACCCCTAAGAGTGCTATTACACATGTAGGAAGCCATGCTGATCTCAGGTCTAAGGATTATACATTATCATTGCTTGAGACCAACTAACGACACATAGAATCATAACAATCTCAATAGTGTCTCAAGGTGGGTCTAATCCAACATCATGTTCTCTAACATGTGTCCATATTATTGGTTTGATATCTCCATATCTATGACCCATGAAACATAGTCATCAACCAATACATATGCTAGTCTATTTATATGTGGACTCATATGTTTCCGACCAGGGATCGTATAAGAATAATTATCGCAGAAATATAGAGTTTCACAATCAAGTCACATACCTGATAATAAATATTAACAATATTATTCTAGGAACAAGATAACATATTATCCAATATTATGAACATAATGAAATATAATCATCTCTATGATTGCCTCTAGGGCATATTTCCAACAGTCTCTCACTTGCACTAGAGTCAATCATTTAGATATCTAATACCGATAGCTCTTGTGTGTGCCTCATGCTTTGGCTGTGTGAGAGGCTTTGTCAACGGATCAACAACATTCAAATCCGTATAAACTTTGCATATCTTAACATCTCCTCTATCCACCAATTCGCGAATAAGATGATAGCGCCTGAGTATATGCTTAGACTTTTGATGAGATCTAGGTTCCTTAGCCCGTGCAATGGCTCCATTGTTGTCACAATAGAGATCCATTGGGCTCGAGGCACTCGGAACCACACCTAACTCAGCAATGAATTTTTTTTTATCCAAACACCTTCTTTCACAGCTTCAGAAGCCGCAATGTACTCGGCCTCTGTCGTGGAATCAGCAACCGTCTCTTACTTGGAACTTTTCCAGCTCACCGCTCCTCCATTCAAAATGAATACAAAACCAGATTACGAACGATAATCATCTTTGTCGGTTTGAAAGCTTGCATCGGTGTAACCATTTACAACGAGCTCTTCATCACCGCCGTAAACTAGGAACGCATCCTTAATCCTTCTTAAGTACTTAAGAATGTTTTTCCTGTTGTCCAAAGGACCTTCACCGGATCGACTTGGTATTTGCTCATAACACTCAGAGCGTATAATACATCTGGTCGTGTACATATCATGACGTACATGATAGATCCAATGGACGAAGCATATGGAATATCACTCATTTTGTCTCGCTCATCAGTGGTCATAGGACACTGATTCTTGCTAAGATTAATGCCATGTGCCATGGGCAAGAATCCTCTCTTGGAATTTTGCATGTTGAACCGATTCAACACTTTGTCTATGTACATATCCTGGCTTAATCTAATTAGCCTATTAGATCTATCTTTAGATCCTTATTCCCAAGATATATGCTACATCTCCTAAATCTTTCATTGAGAAACTATTTCTTAATGAAGTTTGATTCAAGCATTGGAATGTCATTTCTAACCAGTAGTATGTCATCTACATACAAGATTAGAATAACAAGCGCGCTCCCACTAACCTTCATGTAAACACAAGGTTCTTCTTTGTTCTTGATGAAACCAAACCTTTTGATCTCCTCATTAAAACGTATATTCCAACTCCGAGATGCTTGCTTCAACCCATAAATGGACTTTTGAAGTTTGCATACTTTACTAGCATTCTTTGGATCGACAAAACCTTCAGGTTGTGTCATGTACACATCCTCATCTAGATTTTCATTAAGGAAAGCCGTTTTGACATCCATTTGCCATATCTTATAGTCGAAATATGTAGCAATAGCTAGAATGACCCGAACAGATTTAAGCATTGCTACTAGTGAGAAAGTCTCATCGTAGTCAACTCCTTGAACTTGTCGAAACCCTTTTGCGACTAGTCGAGCCTTATGAATGTGAATATTTCCATCTATATCAATCTTTTTCTTATAGATCCATTTGCACTCAATGGTTTTAACACCATCAAGTGGATCGACCAGGTTCCAAACCTGATTTTTTTTCATGGAGTCTATCTCGAATTTCATGGCTCCAAGCCATTTCTCAGAGTCTGGGTCCATCATCGCTTCCTCATAAGTCTTAGGCTCATCATTATTCAATAATAATACATCATGCCCATACCTTACAGGCAATTGACGTGGCCTTTTAGATCTATGTGGGGCTGGTGCCTCATCTACAGGTTCAACAACATTTTGTTCATCCAGTAGAGGTTCAGTAGGAGTTGAAACACTTTCAGATGTTTCCCGAATTTCTTCGAGTTGTACCTTTCTCCCACTGAGTCCTTTTAAAAGAAACTCTTTCTCCAAAAAGACACCATTTCGGGCAACAAAAATTTTGCCTTCTTCTTGGTTGTAGAAATAATATCCTTTGGTTTCCCTAAGATATCCTATAAAGAAGCATTTATCTGACTTGGGTGTGAGTTTGTCAGACATCAAACGTTTAACATAAATATCACATCTCCAAATCCTTATAAAAGACAAACTAGGACTCTTCCCAGTCCACATCTCATATGGTGTCTTATCTACTGATTTAGATGGTACCTTATTTAAAATGAAAGCGGCAGTTTCTAGAGCGTAACCCCAAAAATACAATGGCAAATCCGATTGGCTCATCATCGATCAAACCATGTCCAAGAAGGTCTGATTACGCCGCTCGGACCCCCCATTCCATTGTGGAGTGCTCAGTAGTGTAAGCTGTGGAACAATCCACATTGTTTCAAATGACTACCAAACTCATGGCTCAAAAACTCATCTCCACGATCAGATTGTAAAAATCTGATTGTCTTGCCAAGTTGATTCTGTACCTCATTCTGGTACTTCTTGAACTTTTCAAAGGATTCCGACTTGTGCCTCATTAAGTAGATATATCCATATCTACTATAGTCATTGGTGAAAGTAATGAAGTACTGAAAACCACCTCTAGCTGTCATACTCATTGGTCCACACACATCAGTATGTATGAGTGCCAACTGGTCGGACGCCCTTTCACTCCGACCAGTGAAAGGTGTTTTGGTTATCTTTCCGACTAGGCAAGATTCACATGTATCAAATGATTCCAAATCAAATGTGTTTAGAGTTCCATCATTATGGAGTTTTTTCATGCGTTTCTCACTTATGTGACCCAAACGACAATGCCAAATGAAAGTGGAATTCATTTCATTAGGCCGAAGCCTTTTCGCATTAATATTATAGACGGATGCATCAACAAGATTTAAAATAAACAACCCATTCAAAACAGGTGCATAGCCATAAAACACTTCATTCAAAAATACAGAACAACTATTGTTCTCAATAATTAATTTATAACCCTCTGCCATCAAACATGAGGCAGAGATAATGTTTCTACTAATGGCTGGAACATAATAACAATTATTCAATTCCATAATAAATCCTGAAGGCAAAAGTAATGGCAAAGTCCCAACGGCTAATGCAGCAACTCTTGCTTTATTCCCGACGCCAAGATCCATCTCGCCTTTGTAATTCTCCTACTCCTTGTTAGACTCGATCGAATTGCGGATATGAGCAACCGATTCGGTATCAAATACCCATGAGTTAACAGAAGAGTCAGCAAGAAAAACATCTATAACATTAATACCTGTAGTGGAAGTTTTAGTCCCGCCATTCCTTTTCTAATCAGCCAGGTATTTCTTGCAGTTCCTCTTCCAATGGCCTAGCTCTTTGCAGTAAAAGCATTCATTCTCTTGAGTCTGGCCGGACTTAGTCTTGGGCTTAGGCTTGTCAGTTTTGATCTCATCCGAAACTTTAGCCTTGCCCTTTTTCTTGACCTAAGTTTTGGCCTTCTTCTTGAATCTTGCACTCTTTTGCACGATGATCACATGATTGTTGCTTTTCTTAATGCTGCCTTTGCTGTCTTAAGCATCATATGCAGTTCGGTGAGATTCTTGTCTAAGCCGTTCATATGGAAGTTCAAAATGAACTGCCCATAGCTTTCAGGAAGCAAAACAAGAATCAAATATGTAGCTAACTCTTGGCTAAGTGGAAAATCAAGTTTTTCCAAGCTCTGTGTGTAACCAACCATTTTGATCACATGAGGGCTCACCGGACCACCCTCAGCTAGCCTACATCCAAACAAGTTCTTTGAGATCTCATATCTCTCAGTTCTTGCTTGTGTCTCAAACATACCTTTGAGCGCCACGATCATATCGTAGGCCTCAATGTTCTCAAACTGCTTCTGAAGGTCTGAGTTCATAGCAGCAAGCATGAGATAGCTAACATCAAGAGACTCATCACATACCTTTTTATAGGTGGTTTTAAGAGCAGCAGTAGCATTCTCTGTAGGCACATCTGGAATTGGTTCCTCTAGAACATGTTCCTTTTTATCTTACCTAAGAACAGTTCTTAGGTTGTGGGACCAATCCACAAAATTTGTTCTATTCAGTTTTTCCCTTTCAAGTATCGAGCGTAAAGCAAAACTGGATGTAGGTACAGTAGTTGGTGCCATAATGTACAACATAAAATATGCAAAACTAAGACATATGTTCAATCAAAGTAACTTCTATTAAACAATTTAACAAAGATACTCCCACTAAATACCATAACCCTCTTATGACATTTTAGTGATTCAAGATCTATAATCATTTAATCTACTAGTGAGCTTTGGAATCACTGCTAGAAGACTAGTGAAAATGGTAAGCAACCTTTTGCTAATCATATCTCTATATGACTCTTGTTGTTGGGCAAAGATTCTATGCTTCAAAGACTCCAACCCTTATGCCCCAAGGTCCACAACTGTTATGATAACCTTGTTAAGTTAAACCAATGCTCGGCGTGTAAGTGTTCGACACAAACCCATCTAGTCAAGTAGAGTTAATGGAACTCGCTGGCAAGACCTACCATTAAAATACATGACTTTGGATGGTGTAGCATATTTGGGAGGGGATCAATTTGACTTAATATTATGTGAGGGAATTTTACTTCTACCATGTTAAAAGCATTTAAAGCAAAAACATGTATAGAAATAAATGAACAGGAATATAAAGGCATTCACAGAAAATCAAATTGCATTGTGATATAGTATGACCCTTCCACATGGTGATCTCCATCGCCGTGCATCCTATTCTCCATGTCTCCAAGTGGCCAATTCTTCCAAGTACTCCCACTAAGCCATTATTCCTAATAGCACTAGTAATAATTTACAAGGAGTGAAGAAGCATCACAAGTCGACACGCAGGCCGTTATACAAATATGGACAGCCTTGGGCTGCAATAAGCACGACACGCAGGTCATGAACATTAGACACATACAAGCATCTCATACATAATACATTATGGGTCATACTATTCACATCAATCCCTGCAAAAACAAGTTATGCATAGAATCTAATTCGATTAGACGACATGAGCACATACCACCTATAACACGCGGTACGATTAGCCAGCACGGCGGTCCCGCTAGCCGGTTAGCAGGCAATTAGTTCCCAGGATTAGTGACTATTGCGCATATATCCTTAAACAACATTGTATCATACACATACAAGGCATACATTCACATAAGTATACATAACAGGTTACAATTTGGTTCGGTGCTACAGTAACAGATGACTTTAGTCATCACAAAAGTTCAACAGCGGAAGCAAAGCTAAACAACAAAAACCACCAATGGCCCCCATCACACGCAGGCTATTGCGTGGAGAATAGAACTAGCTTCACTCGTTAGCGTCACCCTGATCGGCGCTAACGGGCATCTCATACAGGTAACCATCCTCAGTGCAACAAGAGGTCATAAACCCCAGAGTACGGAAGGTACTCAGCAAGACTTACACAAACTAATAAAAGAAATGTTTAATAGAACCTACACAAAGGAATAGAAATTTTTACATGCATAAGGTTAACAATAGGAAGGCTTTAATGGTTCAATTTCTGCATAAAGCAATACATCTTAACCTACAATTGCTAAGTTTTGACAAAGCAGTTTTAATAAATCAATTTGGACTAAAACAGTAAGTAAATGAGAGCATAATCATAAATAGTAACAATATTAAAGTGACAGACCACTATCAAACCGTGCATGACAACCATCATGCTGAAATAATTCCCAATAACCAGGTTTAGAGCAAGTCTATACAGGTGACATCAATTCAAGTGTCGTCCGTAACCGTGGACACGGCTATTTGAATAGTTTTAACCCTGCAGGGGTGTACATCTTTACCCACACGACTTAGTTAGCCCGTAAGCCTCCGGAATAATAGCACACTGCCTTTGGTATGCCGGATGGGTAAGCTAAGATTTGGTATTTTTCAACAAGTTGACGCTATTGAGTTGGACAACCCATGTGAGACTGATCCCGCTTAAACAACGACTGATAGCATCTGCTCAACCGGGGCCCACATGTTGTGTTGGGAATGCCGACCCAATCAATTAAATGCAAACTCGTGTTAGCCACACATATTAGACCGCAGTCGGGGCCTTGAAGGTACGTACATGCGATGGAACACATATACGCCCTCACCCTTCTAAGAACATCTGATATCGATATAAAATTCACATGGCATAAGACACGGCCCGAAGACTTAAACATCTATGCCATATGAGATCAATACACATGTCCCTACTCTCCTGCTCCCAACTCAATAGCATTAACCTTTTACTTAACCAAACAAAGGCCCATACATTGCGTGTGGAAGCACGTTGGGGCTTGAATTAAATTTGTCGAGTTCATCCTTAATCAACCTGCATAAGACATCCACATTTCCCAATTCTCGTGCACAAAGGCACCATCACTAGCGTCCACTTGTCCAGATTTGAAGTCAGTTTATTAACAAGATTTATAGTCATTTCAGATTTAAATAAACTGAACAAAGAATCAAAATAAATAAAATTCATTTGTTGTTCCTGGGTTTGACAAGATAAGCTTGCCAAATACTACCGTTCTATGGATTTGCATGGCTAAGCAAAGTTCTAACCTAATTATTTTAATACAAACAATACCTTAAGCTGAGTGTATGATTAAATTCAAGGTAAGCCACAAAGATTGGGTTGTAGCTAACTAGAGACAGATCATAAATAATTTTTAGAAAATTGCATGCAACAAGATCACCGTGTTTTGTAAATCTACAGTTCACAAATTTGGGATCAACATGGTGCAGAGAGGAAGCTTGCCTTGGTAGTAATAAATAACCTCTTGTTCGAGTTCTTGTTGCTCAACAATAGATTCAACAACCTCGTAAGAACCGAATCTAAAAGAAAATAAAATCCAATGAACACAGGAAAAACAGAGAACAAAGATGCATAAAAAGAATGCATGGTCAATGGCTTAATGCATCATTAGCAACATGCTTAAGGTACATTAATTTAATTAAGAATAATAAGCTACAACTAACCTTTGCTAGTACTATTTACTACAGTTTAGAGTTTAGATTGAGCTACAGTTTCAGATTTTTAAAACTAGAACAGGACAGCTCACAAAAGAATTGCTTGCCTAGCTAAACATCATATGAATGAAATACTTTGCTTGAACTAAGAGTATTTAAACTAGTGTCAGAACCTAACGATCATTTAATAATTATTAATAGTAATTTAAGAATTGGACTCTTGTCAGATATGTTGTCGGTTTGACCAACAACAAAAACAGCAAAGAATCTTTCCCCAGATTTCGGCTCAACTGGAGAAATACACAAAACAAGGACTTTAAATTAGAGTTGGAGCTATCTGGAAAGTAATTAATATCACAACCCATCAATGCTAACCCTAACTGCCCAGTTCAAAGAATGAAAAGAAAGATTAAGCATTTGTCGGTTTTGACCGACAATAACTAACAGAGAGAGGGTTTGCATCACTAACTGAATTTATGACCCTAATAATCAAAAGATGGTCTGCTTATGATACTAGGGTTTACTTAGGACCTAAATAAGCAGATAGGCTAGCAAGAGAAACCCTAGATCTTGAAAACGATATGAAAGACCGAAAAGTTATAAAAACAACTTTTCAGTTAAAGCAAGATTGGAGCATCACATGAACATGTGAGTGATTCATGTGAGTTAATGATGTCCTTAGGGAGCTTAAGATGATAGGAATCAAGGTCTAAGCTTACCAGCTAGGGTTGGAGAAGATGAAGTCAAGTCCTTGGTCAAAACAGTAAAGATCCAAAGTTCTCTTCTCTGATCTGACCAAAAATGAAAATAATTGAAACTTAAGCTCTAAAGACTATCACCCACGTTCTTGATAGGAAAGGATGGGGTCTAACTCACCAGAATGAGATTTTACCGAAGTGGTGCTCCCACTTGCTTAAGTTGACAGAGAGTAAACCCTGGGTCCAACCCTACAAGAGATGCCCAAAATCCACATTAATATGAGGTTTAGGCATACTCAAAGCTGAACAAGGGTAAGAGCAAGGAAGCTTCACTGGGAAGGAAAGCAAAGCTAGAGGAGCTCTTCTTTGGTCAACAATGGCAGAGCTCCACAGTTAGGGTTTATATAGAGTTTGATCTCCTAGAGCAAGCGAGAAGCATCCAGAGATGATGTGGTGGCAACTAAGGCTAAATATCAAAGGAATATTCGTATATTCCCTGTGCAATGCCACTGCTCTGGCGAGGATGTCGGCGATGGCGCACAGCAAGACAAGGAGAAGAGAATCGCCACTGACGAGCGGGCCCCAGAGGCAGTCACAGCCACGCACAACACACTGCGAGCTTCAAGGAACAACCATCGTCCGATTAAAAGTGAGCGGCTGCGATGAGGTGGACAATTACATCTAACCGGTATCCTTTAATATGGGCCGTGCGATGTTAAATGAACGGCTAGGATTGAGGGGAGGTCCGGGTGGTCCGAAGGTTACAATCCACAAGGGCCGTTCGATCACAACTCAACGGTCCAAGATTTAATGCGCGCCTGCGAGTTCAGGCCCAAAAAGGAAGGCACGGTTGGATCTAAAATGAATGGTCAAGATCGAGGGGAGGTCCGGGTGGTCCGAACGTCACCGCCTCCCTCGATGGTCCGATCAAGATCCAATGGAGGAGATCGCTTGGCACCTTCGGCTGGTCCGAACGGCCCATCTGATCTGGTCCACACATTGAGGATCCAAGGGCTCACACGTTTTTCAGTTTCTGCCATCTAAAAATGGCATAGCCCGATGATCGCGCAAGACATTTTAGATCCTACGGTCAAAATGAGATGGCGGATTGAGTGGTCCGAACGCCCGAAGAATCGCCCGTCTGCTGAGATCTAAAGGCCACGTGTTGGAGGCGCTAGGGTTTCAAACGCGAGGTCGGATGCGAGGATGGAAATCCAACGGAGAGCGCTTTGCATGCATGGATGGTGCTGCGCACACCGCAAATCCCGCCCGCTCGTGAGGAAATCAACGACTTATGCTCACTTGAAGTTGGGGCGCGACGTGAACGTGATGAGCCGACCACTTTGCGTCGGGTTGACTCAAACTCGTGGGATCGAGTCACATAAATTGCCAAGGTTGGGTTTAGGCTACAGGTTGACCCAAACCAATTTAAACCTTCAAAAGTTTGACCGGCCTTTAAAAATAGCAAATCAATTTGGAAAAAAATGAAATTTTGCCAGATGCTACCGATGATATATTCCCTAAATAAATTTTGAAACCACTTGTTTCTTCTTTTGAAATACATAAATAATTCACCTAAACCAAATAGGTTTATTTTAAAGACAAACATTTTTCTCAAAATCAAAATAATTTCTAAAAATTCAACAAAATTATTTTTGGGCAAACTAAATCATTTGGCTTCTAAATAAAATACTTCCCGGTCTTAATACCAACATTGAGTGGTATTTTCTTTTGAAGCTTCGATCAAGTTAGAGTTTTTGGTTAGAAATTGGGGAAATTAGAGTGTAACATGATGCCCAGTTTGCCAAAAATGAACAGTGATGCTATGAACAGCATCTTATTACTGTTTATGAAAGCTAAGGCTGTTACAAATCTACCCCCCTTAAGAAAATTTTGTCCCGAGATTTTGGATGGATGAGAATTTGGAAAGGGATGATGCTAAAATGATCCTTTTAGAAGCATAACATCAGTTGTCTTTATTTCTTTCAAAGACAGAAAAGAAAGACTTTACATAACAACATAGTGTTGTTATTATAGCTCCTTTTACATTGCTTTGTTTAACTTTGTCTTTCTTGATTCAAAGGCAAATCTTAAGCGACAGAAAAAGGTGGGTGCTCAATCCTCATCGATCTTCAAGGCCCCACGTGGCTTCATCCTCGAGTGATTAGCCCATCGAATTTTCAAGAACTTGCGGGCGATTTCTTGTCTTATGCTCCATTTCATCGAGGATACGACCGGTTGTTCTTGATAGGAAAGATCCGTTGAAGATCAAGACTTTCATAAGCAGTAGCCTCGGTAGGAACACGGAGGCATTTCTTTAATTGAGAAACATGAAAAGTATCATGAACTGCCGAGAGAGAGTCGGGAAGTTCCAATTGATATGCCACAGCCTCGCTTTTGCAATAATTCGAAAGGTCCGATATAACGAGGTGCTAGCTTCCCTTTCACTTGAAAGCGATGAGTGCCTTTCATCGGTGACACTTTAAGATAGACATAATCATCTACCTCAAAGTTTAGCTCTCGACGACGATGATCCGCATAGCTCTTCTGACGAGACTGGGCAGTTTTCAAGCGATCTCGAATCAGACGAACTTGTTCTTCAGCCTCCATCACCAAGTCCGGACCAAAGAATGGTCTTTCACCAAACTCTGACCAATTCAGTGGAGTCATACAAGCTCTTCCATACAAGGCTTCAAAAGGTGACATTTGAATACTTGCTTGGTAGCTGTTATTGTAGGAAAACTCCACATACGGCAAAGATTTCTCCCAATTCTTGCCATATGATAGCACACAGGCTCTAAGAAGACCCTCCATCACCTGATTCACCCTTTCAGTTTGACCACTGGTTTGAGGATGATAAGCAGTGCTGAAGGAGAGTTCAGTTCCCATTGCTTGATGAAGGCAATTCCAAAAATGAGAAGTGAATTGAGATCCACGGTCTGAAACAATGACTTTCGGAACACCATGGAGACAAACAATCTTGGCAATATATAACTCTGCCAATTGCTTGCCATTGAAAGTGGTTCTGACAGGGATAAAATGAGCCACTTTTGTTAGACGATCAATTATTACCCAGATGGCATCGAATCCATTCTGAGTCTTTGGAAGTCCGGTAACAAAATCCATACCGACTTCTTCCCACTTCCATTGTGGAATAGGCAAAGGCTGAAGGGTACCAGCAGGTTTCAAGTGCTCGGCTTTAACCCTTTGACAAATGTCACATTCAGCAACATACTGAGCAATTTGCCTTTTCATCTGGCTCCACCAAAATGTCTTATTCAAATCCTGGTATATTTTAGTACTTCCAGGGTGCAAAGAAAACTTGGAATTATGAGCCTCTTTAAGGATTAGGCCTCTCAAATGAGGATCTGAAGGTACTACCAAACGATTGCAATATCGAATGGTATCACGGGCATCTTCAGAAAATTCGTTGGCTTTACCTGCCTTCAAATTTTCCTTGATTTCAGCTACCTCAGAATCAATTTTCTGGGCCTCCAGAATCTGATCTTCGAGTGTTGACTTCACTTCCAAGGCAGCGAGAAATCCATCTTCTACCATATCAAGACTTAAGCGCTGAAAATCAGCACATAAGCTCTTAGCCAGAGGCACCGTCGATAAATAGTTGCATTATGACTTTCTGCTTAGAGCATCAGCCACAACATTGGCCTTGCCAGGATGGTAATGAATACCCATATCGTAGTCCTTGATCAATTCAAGCCATCTTCTTTGTCTCATATTCAGATCAACTTGAGTGAATATATATTTCAGGCTCTTATGATCAGTATAGATTTCACAACGATTACCAAGAAGGTAATGCGCCAAATCTTTAGTGCATGGACTACGGCTGCCAATTCCAGATCATGAGTAGGATAATTCACCTCATGAGGTCGCAACTGCCTGGATGCATAAGCCACAACTCGGCCTTCTTGCATAAGCACACAGCCAAGTCCATGGCGAGATGCATCGCAATAGATATCAAAATCCTTATGAATATCTCGAAGAGTGAGAACAGAGCTTCAACAGAGCTTTCTCAAAAGTCGAAAAGTCGTTCTCACACTCAGCTGACCAAAAGAATTTGTTCTCCTTCTTTAAAAGCTGAGTCAGAGGCCTAGAAATTTTGGAGAAGTTTTCAATGAACCTACGGTAATACCCCGCAAGTCCAAGGAAACTCCGAACTTCAGGAACATTCTGGGGCTGCTTCCAGTCCAGTACATCCTGTACCTTGCTGGGATCAATAGTAAGACCTCCTTCGGATAATACATGTCCCAAGAATGCAACTTGCTTGAGCCAGAAAGCACACTTGCTAAATTTAGCATACAGTTGATGCTTGCGAAGTGTATCCAGCACAAGTCTCAGATGTTGTTCATGTTCTTCGGCAGACTTGGAGTAGATAAGAATGTCGTCAATGAACACAACAACAAACTTATCCAAGAAATCCATGAATATTGAATTCATAAGGTTCATGAAATAAGCAGGAGCATTTGTTAGACCAAAGGACATAACAGTATACTCGTACAACCCGTAACGAGTAGAAAATGTTGTTTTAGGAATGTCCTCAGCTCTAACCTTGATCTGATGATAGCCCGATCGCAAATCAATCTTAGAAAAGACCCAGGCTCTAGTTAACTGGTCAAACAGATCATCAATTCGGGGCAAAGGATATTTATTTTTGACAGTGACCTCATTTAACGGACGGTAGTCCACACACATCCGTAAAGTCTTGTCTTTCTTTTTGACAAAGATGGCAGGGCATCCCCAAGGTGAGGAACTCGGTCGAATAAATCCCTTGTCAAGTAATTCTCCAAGTTGTTTCTTCAATTCAACCAGCTCATTAGAAGGCATGCGATAAGGTCTTCTAGATATGGGAGCAATACCAGGAACTAGTTCAATCACGAACTCCACTTCCCGATCTGGTGGCATACCGAAGGTCTTCAGAAAGACGCCCGATATTCACATACAACCAGATCGACTCCAAGGTAGGGGCATCAATTTGCAATGCACCAAGATGAGAATGAACTGTACTAGACTGAAAAACGACTGAAATGCCATTTTTATTAGTTATAGATATAGTTCGTTGGGCACAATCAATTTGGCCGAGATTCTGGGACAACCAATCCATTCCCAAAATAACATCTACCCCTTTAGAATTTATCGCAATCAGATCTGCCCAAAAATCTACCCCTTCAATATTGATACTGACATTATGGCAGATTTGATCGGTCATGAAGACTGACCCAGGTGAGTGAATAATATGTGGTGGATGAAGTTGATGCATAACTAGTCGATGTTGAGTAGCAAACCGCCTACTAACAAAAGAATGGGATGCTCCGAGTCAAATAAAACAAAGAGTGAACCGAAATTAACTAGGAGCATACCAAGAATAACTTCAGTGCCTCGCCGCTTCTTGCCAGCTATTTGATTTATACGGCCGCGAATCGAATCGGATCGAGCTTGACATTGTCTTTGGAGATGGTGCCGACGCAAGCAGCTTGGGGAAGGTTGAACAGTGGCAACCCACGTGTTTTAGCAAAACATTGGTTTGCGAAATGTCCCAAGGCCCACAATGGTAGCAAATCACACCAGCCCGACATTAATAGCGAGAGGTGGCCGGTTTCCACTAGGTTGGGACCGCCCATGGGTGGAGGTGGACAAACGCAAAACACCGGTGCCCTAGGTGGAGCCGAGCGGTGCTCGGAAGATCGCGGCGCCACAGCGCGGTCTTATAGAACGGCTACTAGATGCAAATTGGGAGCCTTCGCCGCTCGCGACTCCTCCAAAGCCTTGTTTGGTTTCAAAGAATAATGGCTTTGTCCACAAGATGTTGAAAATTTCTCGAAATCTTGTACCGCCAAAGCCAATCGCAGCTCTTCGACAACCCATTCATAAACGGTTTCGACGACGAGTGTCATTTAAACATCGTCTGCATACCGAGCAAGGAAATTGAATTCATGAAGATACTTTGTCATCGATTTTCGCCCTTGCTTGAGAGCGAGAAATTCTGCCGCTTGAGCGCCATCACTCCTTCAGAATATGGGCCTCGCGAAAGGCCTCCATGAACTCAAGCCAAGTAGGGGTATGTCCTGTGGGCTGGATAGCAAGATAATTGTCCCACCAATTACTAGCCGGTCCAGTCAGTTGGTAACTAGCATATAGGACTTTCTCCCTTTCAGAACATTGGGTAATTAGCAGCTTCTTTTCAATCTCCCGAGGCCAATCCTCCGCTTCCATCGGGTCTTGAGAGTGGAGAATATCGGGCGGGTTAGTCCGCTAAAATCGACAAGACTTCCCCGCCCATGTCAACTCCCCGCCCGCCACCGTGGGGTGGTGGAAGAAGTATTGCGCGCAATTTGTTCCAATATGCTGCTCGTCCATTCGGTTGCGCCGATTTGCATGAGCACATCCGCCATAGTGGGTGGTGGAGGAAGCTCTTCTCGCTATCCACCTTATGACCATGAGAACCAGAGGGTTCACCGCTTCCCCTAAGTGTAGGGAACAGGGTCGCGAACCTTCCTCTTGTTGTGCTCACAAGACGAGTAGTAGGTCCTGTCATCCCTGCTATATAATGGTTAACAACATCACAAGAATATACTCGTTTAACACATACAAGATTCTCGAGATAGAAAAGGAAGAAGTACTAGACTTAATCATGCATCATGTTATGATATGCAGCCAAATTAACACCAACATCATATGCCACACGGGTACAGCAAAAGGTTCGGCCCCAACTTTATTACCAAACGGCTAACAGCAACATCCAATTCAAAATTCAAAAAGTCGGCACACAGAATTTTTACAAATTATATACATTATTCTATTACACAATGCTTAGGGAACAGCTACTAACCTATTACACATCTAACGCAGAGCACATCATCCAGTCCCTAAGTATAATCATTACGGTTAAAATTCACCGAAAACTCATTTAACATATGAGCCTCAGGTGAACCCAGATTCACGGGTCCCTAGGGTGATGAGACGGTAGGAGAACCCAACAACAAATGATGTCCTCCGGAGGTGCAGGTCGTTGAGTACGAGGAAAACCGCAGACATCCGGCTTGACGACATCGCCAAGGATAGGAACAAGCCTGTGTATTCAGAAGTCGAAATCCGGCGGGCAAAGAGTACCGGGGGATCTCATTGTTACCATAAAGCACGTTACGGGAACGCGGTTCGTGGCAACACCAAGCCTCAGATATTCTCGTGCCTCGTGCGCATTTACGGCCGGTTTCCCATAGCTCATACACGAGACGGTGATGGACTTGGTCCATAATACGGACCAACCTCGCTAACTCAGCAGACGTATGGGTCCTCTCCAAACTGGATCTCATCGAACGTACTCACATCCTCTCTAGGGCCTTGTTTTGGGAAGTGAACATAGGGTGGCTGAGATAGCTCCGCCAAATCATGACGAAGGAGGCTCATCATCCCGCGCCACTTCTGCCGCATGTACCATAGACTCGGAGGTGGCACGTGCATGGATACAGTATGGGACACTACCCACCACCTGTCTGGCGATCACATTAATGATAGCTTGGTACTCTTCCATACCAGGTCCTCGGTCTCGACGATAGATGGCATACTCCTACCGATAAGTGAAATTGGCCCGCCACATCATATCTCAAGCAAGGCCGGAAACCCGTCCACATCTTCGGCTCGAGTCTCCTTAATCAAATACCAGCCACTCATCCACAGACAAAAGACAAGGTAAGTAAGAAACTAATTTTGAAAAATCAACAGAAAGTTGGATAAGAATTGATACTAAGGAAGATAAGAAGTAAAAGATATCATACTTAGATCTTTAGAAATTAATTATGTTAAAATAATTTCACGTAAACTCACTAAGGATAACGACCATGCTAATTCTAACCTACAGTAAATCAGATACTCGATACCAACGTCAGAAGACCTCAAATATTGAATGTGTCAATTAAAATTATATGGTAGCATAACTCTTAATTAAGGAACAAGGTAATCCCTCATTAAAAATCATACTAGAAGCATAATAATAACAAGTAACAATTCCAATATTTAGGTTCAGGATATATGTCATGCAATAGTTCCTGTGATTAGTGACTATTATGCATATATCCTTAAACAACATTGCATCATACACATACAAGGCATACATTCACATAATTATACATAACAAAGTTACAATTTGGTTGGTTACTGAAGAGCAGATGACTTTGGTCATCACAAAAGTTCAACAAATGGAAGCAAAGCTAAACAACAAAACCACCAATGGCCCCCATCACACGCAGAGCTATTGCATGGAGAATAGAACTAGCTTCACTCGTTAGCGCCACCTCGATCGCGCTTAATCGGCATCTCATACAGTAACCATCCTCACCGCAACAAGAGGTCATAAACCCCAGAGTACGGAAGGTACTCAAAGAAGACTTACACAAACTAATAAAAGAAATGTTTAATAGAACCTACACAAAGGAATAGAAATTTTTACATGCATAAGGTTAACAATAGGAAAGCTTTAATGGTTCAATTTTTGCATAAAGCAATACATCTTAACCTACAATTGCTAAGTTTTGACAAAGCAGTTTTAATAAATCAATTTGGACTGAAACAGTAAGTAAATGAGAGCATAATCATAAATAGTAACAATATTAAAGTGACAGACCACTATCAAACCGTGCATGACAACCATCATGCCGAAATAATTCCCAATAACCAGGTTTAGAGCAAGTCTATACAGGTGACATCAATTCAAGTGTTGTCCGTAACCGTGGACACGGCTATTTGAATAGTTTTAACCCTGCAGGGGTGTACATCTTTACCCACACGACTTAGTTAGCCCGTAAGCCTCCGGAATAATAGCACACTACCTTTGGTATGCCGGCTGGGTAAGCTAAGATATGGTATTTTTCAACAAGTTGACGCTATTGAGTTGGACAACCCATGTGAGACTGATCCCGCTTAAACAACGACTGATAGTATCTGCTCAACGGAAGGACAGAGAGAGGGAGGCGCCGGGTGTAGCTGCCCCGAGGAAGAAGATGACCAACGGGCGTGGCTGGCCAAGGAGCCGGGTCGTGCGGCTTCAAGAAAGGGAGAAAGGGGGCAGGCCAGTGGCTAAGGGAGTTGGGCCGGGAGCCTAGGCCGAGTGGGTCGGGGGAAAAGGAGGAGGAGGCCCAAGGAGAATCGGGCTGGCCCAAAGAGAGGAATGGGCTGAGCCCAAAAGAGAAGGGAGGCCCAACTCAAAATGGCCTGGGGATTCAGAAAGATCAGAGAAACTCCAAACTGCCAATTTGAATTTCAAATGTTAAGGACATTACATTTGAAACACAAACCGAAAAGGAAAGAAAGTTTTCGCAAATACTTGGTAATTTTGAATTACGGCGAAGGACGAAAACTAGAACAGTACTTACTATGCGCCGTCCGAAAACGAGACGCTACAATCGTCCACGATGCCTCAACTTTGGCTAGCTGGTGGTTTTCTGTGTGCAGAGTCCACTTGGCTATGAAGTCTGCTAGGGCTTGTGATTTGATGGCTGTCCGCGTAATGAATGTAATCTTGAAGGGCGCTAGCTCAGCTGCCCATTTCCCTATTTAGCCCGAGGTGTCTTTGTTCTGCAGCAACAATGCTAGCGGGTAAGACATCGGGACCATGATAGAGTGCGCCAAGAAGTAGGGCCGAAGCTTGTGCGAGGCCATGAGCAGGGCGTAAGCCAGCTTTTCCAGTTCTATGTACCGTAGTTTGGCCCCCTGGAGGGCTTTCGAGACGTAGTATACTGGGCGCTGGCCGTTGCTTTCTTGGATGAGGACTGCGCTTACTGCCGAGGAAGAGGTGGCGAGGTACAGTAGTAGGTTTGTGCCTTGCTTTGGGCTGGTCAGGCTTGGTAGTTGGGTGAGATATTCTTTGAGCTCTTGGAATGCCTTCTGGCAGTCGTCCGTCCATCGGAATGGCTCCGTCCCTCGGAGCATCTTGAAGAATGGCAGGGCCCTTTTCATCGGGCGAGATAGGAATTGACTGAGGGCCGCGAGACGTCTGATCAGCTTTTGCACCTCGCGGGCACTGTGAGGGGGCTTCAGTTCCTGGATGGCCCTAATCTTTTTGGGGTTCGCCTCGATACCCCTTTCGGATACGATCAACCCTAGGAGCTTGCCCGTCTTGACGCCGAAGGCGTATTTCTCAGGGTTGAGCTTGATTCCCTCCGCCCTAAGGCTTGCAAACCTACTCTTGACCACTATGTCATCCACGTACGCTTCTACGTTGCGACCGAGTTGGCTTGACCAGCGAGGCAATCAGCTCGATCAGACCTCCCCTCGAATGAAGACCAGCCTCCACTCGCGAGGCGTGATAGAACCACCGACGCGTCCACTCGGTGTCCCAGCGGTTGTGGGTAGCTGCAGCCGGCACGTACATTTGCATCCGTGCCTTCAGTTGGAAGTTAACGCTGCTGAAGTTCAGCGTCTCCCCCTAGTTCTTCTTCTTCTTCGACTGGCACCACCCGTCGTGCAGGTAAGCAAAGAGGCACCCTTCACCGCCGGTACCAGCAGACCAAAGAATCCACTCAAACACACCCAACTTCACGATGGACTTGGACGTAAGTTGGGCCAACACCACCCCGTATAATTGGAGCATCTCGGTGACCAACCCAACGCACGGAAGCCGGAGTCCGGCATCAAAAAATGCAACGAAAACTACCGCCTCATCCGGTCTTGGGGTCGGCACCGTCTCCTACCCCGGAGCTCTCACCTTTACGAGGCTCTCCAGCTTACCCTCGTCAACAAGGGTCCAAAGAACCAGCTCACTCACAGTCGATCTACCCAAATCACTCGTGTACTACATCTCCCCTATACCCTCCTTGCTTCGCTTCGTCATGCCAAGACCAACACGAATCTCTCAAGGCACTACGCAAAGCGAAGCCTGACGAAGGACAACAGGCTGCACACGCGAAATATGACAAGCCTGAGCCACATACTAGGGGGTGACCCCCTATTTATACAAGCCAGACCACACCAAAACTGAGCACGGCAATCGAGTAGCCGCTACCCAGTCACCAAAGGACACGTGGCGCATACCAAGACTCATCACGTGCGATATCAAATCATGGCACACACCATCCAAAGGGGTGCCATTTAAAGCAAGTCGACCCAGCGGTAGGGCATAAGGACCAATGGCGGTGCGCGGTGAACGGCGGCGCGACAGTCAATGCTCGCCACCTGCATTGGCGGGCGGCGCAATAATGGTGGGACAAACGCCGCCAGTCGAAGGGACGACACGTGTACCTTCCGGAAAAGCGCGGTTTCCATGGCGACGGCAAGACCTTGACTACGAGGGGCTTGTCGTAGGGGCCGCCCACCGGCCCCAATGACTAGGCGAACACTGTGGCGCCCACCCTCCGGGTCACGAGGGTCTCGAACAGCCAAGGACGCCGGTGGTCCGGCGCCGAAAGGCCCCGAAAGGGTCCGAAGGCGCCGAAGGAACCCCGAAGGGTCTGGATGGCCGAAGGCCTCGAAGGGGTCCGAAGGCTCCGAAGGGTCCCAAAGGGACCCGAACGGTACCAAAGGGGCTCCAAAGGGGCCTAGAGGGGCCCGAAGGGTACCGAAGGTGCTTCGAAGGGGCCAAAGCACTGCAACTCCTGGGGTGTCTAAGGCACTTCAGTCCGGGGGCATCTCGCATCCTTCGGAGAACCACAGTATCGTTGGACCAGGTGCACCAGTCAAATGGACCGGGACCAGGATGGTCCACCGTGAGCCGGAGGCTACACATAGGGGTAGGAAAAGCCCCTACCGCCCCTACTGGCCTAGGGGCATATGAGGGGTAATACTGTAATCTCATGTGCCTAGTAGAAAATGTTATAAATAGCCATCTCCCCCATGTAACAAGAGAGTTCATTTTTTTAGGCAATCACTACATATTCATTTCCTAACAACCTATCCCCTCTTCGAGGACCCCTCAGTCACCCTCGTGGACACTTGGGGTCCCCCTCTTTTCTTACCATTTAGCCTTTCTTACTACGACAGTAATTAAGAAACCAAATGGGTAAAAGCAAAGTTACTATCACGATATAGTAAACATATTCAACAATTGCAGTAAAAGTTATATAGCAGTAATATTAACATAAGATGTAGTAATTGATACTTGTGTTTTACTGCGTATAACCACTTAGGTTTTTTTCTCTGTTTTTTTAACAGCACTAAGTCACGATTTTACGACGTAATACATCGTTCGAGGTGTTTCCCTGCACTACAGAAAATCGAATTTTCTCTTTCCAGCGGCGTGCTCAACACTCAAACGAACAAAAGAGCCAGTAAGAACAGGCAACATCGATAGAGCTGGTAAGAATTCCCCACCGCCCACAACATGCAATTTTTTCGATGTATAGCGTCTGACACACGGCCTTTTTTATCATGCGTATGCAGGAGAAGGGGAACGAGTACAGGGCCTAGATATTGTTCTATCTGTTGTTCCACAAGGTCAACAACGTCAAGCCCCTTCCTGATGCACTAGAGAAGTATAGCCCACTCAGCAAACCGAAGTTGTTTTTTGTTTACGACCAATATCAAGTAAATTCCTTTGCAAATTGGGCCTCCATTTTTTACTAGCCCCATTTATGGCTTGTGTGTATATATATATATATATATATATATATATATATATATATATATATATATATATATATATATATATATATATATATATAATGAGTTTAGAATAGTTATTTTACACCTAGTCACCCCATCACGCGAGACTCACCAGTGTGACACGCAAGACGCCAAGAATCCCTATATGGCCGCCCACCAAATGCAACACGGGCCGAATGTCCGCTACTACCACCCAAAAGACGCGGTGGAGGAGGACGTCCAAACAACGGAACATCACTGACACGTGCCCCGACATAACCTTTGGTGGAGGATGGAGGACACTGTTAGAACAGTGTCCTTCCACAACATCCGCTAGTGTACGGCCGGAGAGGTGCTCGTACAAAATAGCTAGGTAGGCCATCAACGCCGGTGTCAAGGGAGAAGAGTGGGGAGCCATTTTCATAATAGCTATTCATTTTGATATCGGCCAGATTACAACGAGTTTGATCCTCTGCTACAAACTAGTGTCTGTAACATCCCGATTTTCAGAGCCTTTTTAAAAAAATTCAAAATAAAAAGAACCATTTGGTTTTGATGAGAGTTCTAAAGCTTAACTTGAGATGTTGGAATTTAAAAGTGTTTAAAATGACTAAATCAAACTTCAACTAATTCCAAGTTGGTTTATTTTGAGTTTGTTGGAGTTCTCTGGTGTTGAATTCCTTTCTCTGTTCGTTCTGTGTTCCCCTTCAGTCCAGACCTTCTTTTCGTTTGAACCTTCCTTTCGTTTGGACCTCTCCTTTAGTCCAGACCTCCATCTCAGTCCGAGACCTCCAGGTGGTCCTGTAGACCTCCGGGTGGTCTTGGTGACCTCCGGGTGGTCCTGGAGACTTTCGGGTGGTCCTGAGAGACCCCCTCTTTGGTCACGACCTCCCCTTTGGTTTGACCACCTTCCCGAGCTTTGACTAGCCCCACTTGTCACTCCCCGCCACCTTCCTCCTCCTCCTGTTAAGGCCATCACGACAACTTGATCTTCGTGCATTAAATGATGTTGTGTCACATTAAATGTTGTTCCTTTTTCAGTACCTGTTCCCCCTCTTGTCTTCTCCCCTACCTGCCCCCATGTCCCCCTCCACCTACCTTTGACCTCGTGTGTGCTTCTAAGTCTCTCAGTGACTCCCTCCATCTCCCCTGGCTATATAAGCCTGAGCAACCCTCTCTCATCACCTTTTTCACGCCCAATTCTCTTGCTCTCGCCTAGTTCTTCCATGCTTCAAGTTTTGCCAAGGAGTCCGTGGAGCCTACATCACCCTCAACCGCCTCGTTGCTGAAGGAGTTCGCCAGAGCGTCCACGGCATCGTCGATCGCCACCGTTCACCGTCTCTCCCTCCTTCAATCTCTTTCTCGGCCTTGGTGAGTTTCTCCGTGCCCTGTTCTATTCCCTTGTTCCTACGACTACGTCGCGTAGTCGTATTCCTTCTTATGAGTACGTTGTGTTGTCATATTTCCTCTTGTATCCTTCTTACAACTACGTTGGGTAGTCGTATCCTTCGTTGGACCTCCTCCTCAGGACCTCCTTAGGATCTTTTCATCAGGATCTTTTCCTCGGGACCTCCTCCTCAGGACCGCCTCAAGATCTTTTCCTCAGGACCTCCTCAGGATCTTTTCCTCAGGACCTCCTCAGGACCTCCTTCTCAGGACCTCCTCAGGATCTTTTCCTCAGGACCTCCTCCTCAAGACCTCCCTCTCAGTTGGACCTCCTCCCGATCTTGCAGTTGGTTTTAGTTTGGTTTGTTTTGGACTTCATTTGGTCTTTATTTGAATTGCTTCATTCTCACATATAGATTTCGAAGACTCCGGAGAGCCCGAGTACTTCGAAGAAGAAGACCCTCAAGCTTTCAAGCACGGCAAGTTACACCCTTGATCATATTCATCCCAGTATCTCAAATTATGTAAATTCTGTTTTAAATTATTATTGCATGCTTATTTAAATTCAAATAATTTAAATCCCTGCTTTAGCTTCATAGTTATTCCTAATTCCTTTGTACATACAAACTTGATGATTGATCCGACCACCCCTTCTCACCGTAGTAAAGAGCTAGTTGGTACATTAGTATGAGCTAGCGTGTTGCAAAACTCTGTGCTTAGTCAAGCTTAGACCCAAAAATCTTGATTTGAGAATTTTACTGCCAAAAGACCAATGTTGTCAAAATGCTTTAACCATGACATTGGGTTGTCATGGGAGTTTGCAAATATTTTTAAAAGCAAAGCAAAAAGGAAAAATTGATTTGGACTTGGGCGAATTGGTTGTTTGGATGGGTGCATGTTCATGCACGAGATCGAGTCATTTCTATGATCGAGGCCCAGGGTTCTGTTGAAAGTCGCCCAAGTTAGTTAAGAACCGGTCTTTGAGTGTATTTTGCTATGCCTCACCGTACAACTACATGTTCTGAATAGGCAGAATCTGGCTAACTCATCCGGTTGTGTGGGTGTCTTGACGACCTACTTTTATTTATTTCCACCTGGCGCAAGAAGGGGCTATGAACCCGGCGGATGTTAGTCCAAAGGGGGCGAAACCTTAGCGAGGGGGACTGCGGTGGAATGGCGCATTGTAAAGGCCTTGTCACGTGCTCTAAACTCACCTATGGTAGTGAGCGGTGGTATCGACGGATGCCAAACAAACAAGAGATGTCGTGTCGTGTGGGTAAAGCTGTACACCTCTGTAGAATGTAAATCTATTCGAATAGCCGTGTCCACGGTCATGGACATGCTGGCAAAGCTGCTCCAAGTTAGATTGTAGTTTTGTTTTCAAAAGACTTTCTGAAATGGTTTTGGATATCTATCCAAATGGGTTTCGGGCAGGGAGCCTCATGATAGGAGGGTATTCTACACCACTTGTTGGTGAATGTTATCCAACTATAAACCTGAGATTTAGAAAATGCATTTTAGTTATTGTATAACTACTTTGGAACTTAGTACAAGTATTGGAAAGAAACATGGCTTTATGTGAATCAACTCTATAAGCCTTCCTTTGAGATATCCTTGTATGCATTGCATTCTGTTAACTGATGGGTGTGACTTGCGAGCATGGTTGTTGTGCTCACTCTTGCTTCATTCATCTTGAGCAGGAGAGGACGTCTTCGAGGAGCCCGAAGACCAAGACGTCTAGGCTGCGCCCTCTAGACGATTGCCTGTGGCGAATCGTGTGGTCTACTGCTATATTTTTGCTTCCGCTGTAATTTTACTTTTTGGCTATATGCCTCTTTTGTAATCAACTCAGTTGTCTATTAATATAGTTTGTGTTGATGGTTGGTACCACATTTGTTTGTTGTGTGAGCTAGCCGCTGATCCTTGGGACTAGCTCGGTTGTGCACAGAGGATTCGGGGACCTCTCGGGTCCGGTCTCTAGGACCACCCGGTGGTCCTTGGAGACCTCTCAGGGAGGTCTAGTCGTGACAGTGTCCACCAAGAACAAAATGTTGATTTGCTTATGCAGTGGTGTATATCAGACCAACCTCGCTGCTGATGCCAGTTGGGTACATGACTATAAAAGAGCTATACCTGCACATATTTAGGTTTGTTTCAATGTAAACATCAACATTTTTATGGTTTAACTTCATAACCACAAAGCGAAAAGAAAAGAGCTATACCTGCACATATTCAAGTTTGTTCACTATCCAAGATAAGCATCACTTAGAACACATGCTACAAGCATCAGCTAGCACCAGCCATCATGTAGCAGCGGGAAAAGAAACAAGATGAACCCTTGGGCACAAACATTGCTTTTGCTCAGATCCAATGCTTCATGCGGACGCCCATCTTTTCTTGAATTACATGGTAACCATAACTTGTAGCAGCTAGCATTCTTGCCCACAAGGAAAAAAAATTAGGCTTCATAGATCAGCCGGCCACACATGTACATGTACAACAATTCGTGAATCATAGAGAGACCAAGCAATTCATGTCGATTATTCATGAATCATTCATGCATTTGGTTCATGGACGGAAAAGGAGCATGCATTTACTAGGCATCATTGAAAACACAATAATTTTTGCTAGTATGAAAGACCGTAGCATTAGATCTGGGCACATAATTGAAATTAACATCAACTACACGAATCATTCATTCATCTACGTGAGAAAGAGTATCACAACTAACTCAACCAAACATTCCAGATCTATGCATTCTAGTGGGAAAGAGCCGCCGACTTGAGAGGTATGGGCGGCTCACGAGAGAAAGGGCAATCGACGAGGAGGGGGTGGGGGGGGTACTCACCGTCATTGAGCTCGGGTGCCGCCGAGGAGGGAGGGGCTCTTGGCCCGCTGGGATGGGACGAGTTCGGGCGCCGCTGGGGAAGGAGGAGCTCGCGTGCCATAGGGGAAGGAGGAGGAGCTCACACACTGCCAGGGAGGGAGGAGCTCTTGGCGAGGGACTCACCGTCTCCTAACTGCAAACGGCGGGGGGGGGGTGAGAAGGGGCTGCGAAGGGAGGCGAAGGGGTGGGGGGCTGTAGGAAGTTGAGTGGCATATTTCGGGTAATTACCCTCGACTACTAGGGGTATTTTGTTTTACTTGTCCACAGCTCCCCACTTGGAGCAAGGTTTCACCTACTTCTAAAAATTGTACAAGGAGGCTGCTCCACTCCAGGTTGCTCCAACTCCAACAGTTTTGTGGAGTTGGCCTGCTTGGCATAGATCCACCTACTCTAACTAAGAAGCTGTGAGTTAGAGTCATATCAATCAGGGCCTAGATGTCAAACGATCAAATAAATACTCATATCACTCTTGGAATATATCGGAGTGTCTCCGATCTGATTTAGAATCACGATTCGCACAACCTTCAATATATACAGACAATTAATCTTAAAATGACCGACATAGGCGAGCACCAAAGCTCGCCTATAAAACCAGCCGTTCCTACTCTTCTGATCTCTCATCTCACAAGTCACCAAAGCTCGCCTATAATACCAACCTAGCTAAATAGCTTCCTCGTCGGCCATGGCCGCAGTCCTCGCCTTCGTCGTTCTCCTCCTCGCCGCGCTCCCAGCTGCATCGTCGGCGACCACGCTGACCATCCACAACATCTGCCCGCACCCCGTCTGGCCGCTCGTCACCCCCAACCCCGGCCTCCCCTCCATCTCCGACAACACCAAGCGCCTCGACCCCAACGAACTCCTCTCCCTCACCTTCCCGCCCTCGAGGTGGGCCGGCCGCGTCGCCGCGCGCACCGGCTGCGATGCCTCGGCGTCGAGCTGCTGGACCGGGGCCGCGCCGCCGGCCACCATCGCCCAGCTCACCGTCCACGACGGCGGCGACCTCGCCGTGTACAGCGTCAGCCTCGTCGACGGCTTCAACGTGCCCATGGTCGTCAGCCCGCAGGCCGTCGGCGCCGGGCAGTGCCCGGCGCTCGGCTGCGCCGTGGACCTCAACTGGGACTGCCCGCCTGCCCAGCGCGCCGCCGACGGCCTCGCGTGCCGCGGCCCCGCGAGCTACTTCAAGAGCCGGTGCCCGCTCACCAGGACGACGCCGACCGACGTCGAGCCGGTGCCGCAGAGCTGCCGCGCGCCCGGGGAGCTCAAGGTCGTCTTCTGCCAGCCGTCTATGGTCGGTGGCGGCGCAGCGGCGGCGGAGACCGACATGATCATCCGCACCGTCGTCGCCGACACCTAGCGCTAGAGCTCTCTCGCTCCCTTGGCCGTAAAACACCATGTATCCATGCATACGTGTGCATGGGTTTAGTTTGAGTTTGCTAAGTGTTAAGTGGTTTCATGCATGTGTTGCAGTTTAATCGATCTTCGTATGCTTTTGTGTGTGTCGTCTGTAATTCCCGGTGTACTACACGTCTGCGTGCGTGCAAGCAAAATAAAACCATTGTTGTAGTGCCTTCAATTGCAACTTTCACTATCAGAATCCGTTACTTTCCCGAGTGCCCGAAACACTCAGAAAATTAATCCCTGAAGGTCGGCTGTCAGGAAAAACCACTCGGAATAGTTTAGTCAGGGTAATAACTGGTTTCCCGAGTGTTTTGATATTTACACTCGGGAAAGTTAACTTTCCCGAGTGTTCGATATTACACTCAGGAAATATAAAACACTCGAGAGAAATAACTTTCCCAAGTGTTCATATTTACACTCGGAAAAGTAGGAAAATTGTCCCGAGTGTATATCAAGTATACACTCGGGAAATCTAGCCACGTGACGACCCAACACACATGCAGATTCGTGATTTTTTTCGAGTGATTTTCAACTAAGGACACTCGTGAAATACCTGAACAGTATATGCACCAATTTTGTATGTACAATGTATTTCATTTTAAACCAGACTCGATCGACAGGAAACTCGGCAATCAAACAGAGTATATATTCCACAGCAAGAAAAATACCACCAATTAGACACAAATCATTATATATATAAATTCAACAACAATATGGACATAATGTTCGAGTTCACAATACAACATTCACATATATAGATCGGACATCCACAACATATTCGAGTTCAAATTCGAAAAGCTAGGCACAAGACTTGTCTGTTAGCACATCCACGCAATAGCAAGACGTTCAAAGAGAGATTGTACTAATCCTGCACGAGCTGCCTTTTTGCACATGATGATCGACCCAGTTGGCAATGATCTCCAACAAGAAACGACCTAAATAAATTGTAAAAGTATAAATAAAAATAATCAAATTATCCTAAATCAACTCATTAATTATTGTTACACGCTTGACACCGAGCACCAACGGAATAAGACATTAGAGCTCTGTTGTTCGTGTAGACTCGTCAATAAGAACCTACCAATAAAATTTGCCATCACCTCTGGATATAGTATGAGAAAGACATCAAGCAAGAAGCCCGGCTGCTCCTTGCCTCCTTCAACTCATACTCACAATAGACACAACATGCCTATATATATATATATATATATGTGTATATATATATATATATATATATATATATATATATATATATATATATATATATATATATATATATAAATTCAAGAATTGTTTCTCCCAAAGGGCAAAACCAAATACACAATGATATATAAACATCTAGTTATAAATATAAGATAGACTGAATGAATAGCATTTGAGGATTTGTCACTCAATATGTTATTGACATGTGGCCCATGGACCCCCGTATCTGTGAGACATCGAGTGGCAAATCCTTGTGTAAGACTTCCCAACCGCACACTATATATATATATCGTATAGATTCAAGAATTGTTTCTCCCAAAGGGCAAAACCAAATACACAATGATATATAAACATCTAGTTATAAATATAAGATAGACTGAATGAATAGCATTTGAGGATTTGTCACTCAATATGTTATTGACATGTGGCCCATGGACCCCCGTATCTGTGAGACATCGAGTGGCAAATCCTTGTGTAAGACTTCCCAACCGCACACTTTAGTAGTTTGACTTCATTACCACGTATATTGCATGAATCTGCATCATAATATCTGACAGGAACGCTGCCTAGTTTAAGTTTTGTGTAACATAGAAGTGGAAGGAAAGTTTATTCCTACAAGAAATTATTAATCTTACTACATTGGTGCTAGAATTGCCTGCCACAGTGCCACTATAGTTGTACTTGTATGTCATACCTTTGACTCACTTAAATTTCATAAATCATTTGAAATCTCCATAAATCACATGAACTATATGCTTTTCTATTTCAATAACTAACTAAAATCAAGAGCACCAACTGTGGACTGGGGTACAGGATACTAATTTGTGAAGTATGAAATAAATTGCATTAGGCACAAAGCATTAATAGAATGACAGTGACACCCATCTTTTGAGAAGTGGTGTTGGCAATGCCTAGAAAACCAAATTATCTCAAAAAGCTTATCCACTCACCTTCTTTCCCTAGGTGTCCCATTGGGCATTTCCACTGTTTGTAGAGGCCTCACATTAGCCCCAACTGGTGGTGCAAAAGCTGATATTCCTGTTGACGGTGGGCAATTTGCTGCACCTAAGTCCACACCATTCCGACCTAACTAGGTAAACAAGGACAAATAAAATAAGCTGCACCATTTCATAGAACTGAAAACTTAGAAACACATCATTATTCGAAAAAAAAAATATGCTAGCTTCAACATCATAAATGTAAAATAACCAGATCATCACGCAAATACAGCAATGCGTCTGTAAGATAGCGGAAAGTCAACAATTTTGTTATCCATTTTGTTTTGTTTTCATTCAGCATGAAGCACCACAAGGTTAAATTATACCAACAACAAGCATCAAATGCAACACCACCATGAAAAGCAACTTACTACCTATAGCTCACCTTATCAATAACCAAGAATGTCGGACAATGAACAACAATGTAACTCCAAAGCAATCTATTAACCACCCACCACTTAACTTCCAATGCAGTTTGTCAAAATTTTAACAACTAAATATCCCCGTACTGAATACATTTGCCTCAGTTATTTTCTTGTAAAAAAACATATTTTTTAAATAAAAAAATTGCTCATTTCAGTACCTACGGAGTATGAAACAGAGTCTGGGAGTAGCACAAATTTTAGCCTAATTTGAGTAAATTTCTTCAGGCTAGATTCAAATCCTTTCCAAGAAATTGATTAGATAACAAAAGGAAGCTCTCATCTTTGACATTACTTATGGCCGGTGAGTTGCTCCTGCTCCGGCCTCCGTTGACGACCGCTACCAGCAACACCACCGCCTCCTCCCCATCATCCTCGCTCACGCGGCTGCTCCACCACCCGACGCTCTCCACCTCCACCGCCGGCTCAGCTACAACAGCCTTTACACAAGCGTCCCCACTGCCCTCCCGCCTTGACCGCCTGCTCAACGGCCTCAACGCCACCGCCTTCACCTCCACCTCCCGCGGCGCTTCCACGCGCCTTGTCGTGCTCAAACTCCGACAGCCGCGCGCCAGTTGCAGCAGCGATGTCTTGTGAGAGCCCCCAGGTTATTTCCGTAAGACCGAGACCTACCCGACCTTAAGGAGATAACTCTGGGCTTCCAAGTTAATGGATTCTAAGTTAACTCCATTTAAATGAGAGTTCTTTGTTGAAACTAGAGCCCCGGTGATCATGCGTACTACTCCTCTGCAAGTACTGCATGATTATCGGTTCTCTAAACAATCAAAGACCACACTTAATGAGTTAAAATGGAATCCATGAACAGCGAGCATGGGGTCATGTTGGCTCCCAAGATCAGCGACCAACATACCCAAACTCACATACAACATTGATCACATCCATACAACATTCATACATTCATAGATTAAAAGACATACAACATAATAGTTCAAGTCTAAGACTATTACAAGTGGCCGACCAGAAAACCAGTAAGTAAACCAAAAGTCTAGCATGGTATACCCCATAACCCATCGGCAACCGATTGGGAGTTAAATGATAGCACTACTCGTTAGCGTCGTCTAAATCAGCGCTAACGAGCTCATCGGGCTCACAATCTTCTATAGCTGAAATTTTCAGCAACCGGATTGAGTACAAAGTTGTACTTGCAAGTCTTACACAAATAAAAAAATAGTTATGCATAGAGGTTGTTCCAAAGGATGGCATTAGTGGCTTTAGTTTTGCGAAAAACGCAACAATTTTTCAACCTACACATACTAGTTTTTCAAATGCCATTTTAAAAATAGATTTGAAGTAGAAGTAAATCAAGTGATAAAGTAATACAAAGATGAAAAAATGAATCAAACAAACATCATAGTGGCAGCCCACTTTGATGCACTAAAGTGCATGAACATCCGTTCATATCGAATTCCAAAATGTGCCCACAAAATAGTTCAAAGTCTAACAATAGTAACTACCGAACTCAAGCGATCGTCCATAACCGCAGACACGGCTATTCGAATAGATTTATCTCTGCAGAGGTGTACTACTTTACCCACACGACTCGACTAGCCCGTAAGCCTCCGGATGCCTCCGAATAATGACACACTTCATTTGGTATGCCGGCCGGGGAGAATCGAGATATGGTCATTTTTAGCAAGAAGATCCTATTGAGTTAAGTCCCCCTTGCAAGATGTTCTCTTACTTAGTACAGGCGTCTGATAGCACTTGCTAAGCGGCTCACAAGTTGTATTGGAAATACCGATGCAATGTAAATATTAAAAATTGGTGCTCACTTGCATACTATAGAAAATTACATCGGCTCCTACGGACAAATGATCAACACAAGTACCCTTACACAACCATGAGACGTAACACGATAAAACCTTATAACACAATAAAATCTTCCCCCTACTTAACCATACAGTACCCATATCTCGCGTGTGGTAGCACGAGTGTACTTGAATTAACAATATTACCAAAGTTCGGTCCTTAATGGTCCGGACAAGACATCCACATACCCGATCTCGTGCACGAAGGCGCCCTCACTAGCATCCACTTGTCTAGACCTCAAAACTCATTTAAAATGACAAAGTTTAACTTATAAAACAGATGCGAAGATCTGGAATGAAAAGAATATAAGAAAGTGTGTTTCTCCCATAATTGTCGGGTTAATCCCGACAATCAAACTACCGTCCTAGACTTGCATTGCTAAGCATAACCGTACAATAATTTACACAACCTATCTTAAGCATGTGGTACTGGAATAATTTAAGGATAACCTCAATGAATAGGATATATCTAACTACACATCACAAAAATAGCGACATAATCAAAAGGGGGATTTCAAAATTTGCCCTCATGGGATAGATGGATTTCAGATTTTGCCCCCCATGTGTCTATGACATGTGGGTCCAGGGCCCACATGTCATAGACACATAGGGGTGCAAATTCTGAAATCCATCTATTCAACAGGGCAAATTTCAATTAATCCTAGTCAAAATAGCATGCAAGTAATTATTATTGCACTAACTTAACAAAACTGGGATCAAATATGATGCAAAAGAAAGTTCAAATGATGTTTGCCTTACTGGTAGATCAATTTCTCACTCTCAGTAGCGTAGGAGTCAATATCAATCTCTCCGGAATCTAGAGAAATAATGATATCGATAAACACCGAGAAATACCTCAAAAAATCAAAAGCTCAAAAATGCATGATTTTTCTACTGTGGCTAGTATATGATTTTAGATGAATTTAGGTCAAGGATTATTCTTTTTGGAGTTAGTGTGTGAAAGTGAAAGCAATTTGAATTTCAGATTTCAATAAGCCTTAGTTCATGTAATTTAATTATTTGGTTCAAATTTGTAGAGCAGTGGGAGATACAAGGATTATATAGATAAATAGAGAAAATTATTACAAGTTCACAACATCTGGGTTCATCTCATTTGGAGTTTTTTATGAATTAGTTAGGCATTTTCAAAGTTATCAGCCTTTTTCTATTGTAAAAATAATAGAGTTATGGATCATTCTCCAAAATAATAATTTTTTTCTACAAGGACAAGTTTGAAACCAATTTTGTAATAAAGTTCATTATAAATGAAAATTATCAAAACTGGTTTCAACCATTTTGGAGTTGAGATGAAATAGTTATGTATTTTTGAAGTTATTCATATTTTTCAGTGTGTGAAATAATGGATTTCGAATTTCTTAAACCTTTTATTACTTTTCTCACCAAGCGCGGCGCTAGCCACTGTCACTAACTAGTGGGCCCAGTGAATAGTGTGTTTTCCTTTTTACTTCCGATTTAAAACTACGCATTGACAGGTGGGGTCTACCTGTTAGCGACTCGGTCCAGTGGAAAAGGTCCACGCGTGCAAGTGCACTACGCGTGTGGTTAAGTGGCCTTGGGCCCACAAGTCAGTCACTCTACGGCTTCGTTTAACGCCCCGGGTTTCTGTGCGCGGGCCCGCGTGTAAGTGACACATTAGGGCGGCTAAGACATCATTTAACGCTAATTATTACCATTAATGCCTAATCATCATGCTACAGTACTAGCCCGTGTACGACAACAGGACTTTGGTCCCGCGCGTTTGCCCGGCGATGGAGCCGGCCAAGGCTCGGGGCAGCTTCACAATAACCATGCGCACCTCCTGGAAGTATTACACCTACTGTGGTGGACTGTGCCGGCGGCGAGCCGTAGTGGAGCGAAGGTGTTCTCACAGCCGAAAATGCAAGTAGCACAGGTGAAGCTCCGCAGCTCATACAAGCTGGTGCCCAACATCTAAGGACTACTAGGAGGTTACCTGAGCTAAGAAGGGTGCTCGGGAAGGTCGGAGATGACTAGAGCAGCGTTGGCGCCAGAGAAGACAACGGTGGCGGCATGACTTCACGAGGAGAGATGGCCCTACGAAGATATAGGACGAGTGAATGTTCGGGATAGCTCAAGGACCTTAAGAGCATGCTAAAGGAGCAAGGAATCGGACAATGGCTTACGTAATCAAGTGGGAGATGAAAAGGGTGTTCTTCGGCCGAAAAGATCCAATCCTCTAATTCGCGAAATCCTGCTATGCATTGTCCCAATAGGTTTAGGGGTTTTCAATGTCATGTTAAATGGAACGGGATGACGCGAAAGATTGACCAAGAACCTTATCGGAGACGAAAAAGACAAGATGGCACTCTCGGGTGCGCGCTCTAGAGCTCCAAAGAGCACAAAGCTAGACAGTGAGCTACAAGCCATGAGAGAGGCTCGCATTAGCAAAAATAGAGAGGGCATAGAAGGTACAAGAGAGAGGAACCACCCGGTTGAAGCTTACCGGAGAAATGAGCTAGAACAAACGCCCCTTTCCTTAGCCGAAATGAGGAAAAGTGAGTGATGGCTAGGGTTTGGAGGCTACTTATGCTCGGACAAGTGACGAAGTGGAGGCGGCGTGAAACGGAGGAGCTCCAGGAGTGGTCAGGAGAGGCGGTGCGGTCACGGAGTCGACGGAGCTGCGCAGGCGCTTGCGGCCGCGTGGCGCAAGATGCTTCAAACGGTAGCGAGAGGTGGGAGATGAAACTGACAACTTGGGCCCACCATGTCAGTGACACAAAACGGCGCGCGTGCGTGGGTGACTCGGTGCGATGGGTGGGTTCTATCGGGACCGTTCGATCATGAAAGGACAACTCAGATAAGTGGGATGTTTGGACCATCTGAACGGCTGTGAGATCTAGTCCGTTGAATTTTAATCGGACGTCTTGCGCGAGGTGCATTTAGTTGACTCACTCGAGTCATCTCGCCGAGTCAGACTCGAGCCCGAGGAACAGTAGTGACTGGTTAGGGTTAGGGTTTGACTGGTTTAAATTCAAACCATTCCACTTTGACTAGGCCACTAAAAATAGGAATAAAAATCCTAAAAATCTGAAATAAATCAGAGGTGTTCCTGAGAAGGTCTAGTGTCCATAAAAATTATCAAACCCTACTTCTCAAGACATAACTTGCTCAGTTTAAATCCAAACCTGAGATAAGTTATAGGATTGTGTTTGAATTTTGTGAGGGTTATAACTTTTCCCAAAAATTTGGAAAAAATTATATTAATTCATGATAATTATTATAGTATTTGAATTAATTATTTCCAGAGGAACTCCAGTAGCATTTGTTTTAGTTTTCTATTTGAGTTTACTTTCTTAAGTGTAGGTTCAACACTTGAACAAGATTTTTGAAGTGCAATAAATTATGCAAAGCTTCAAAACATGATGCATGCTGATGAGGTGCACTCTAATTATCTTTTATTAACTTGGGGACGTGACATGTCTGCTCCTCCTCCTCCGCCGCCGCAGACTCCGGTTTCACGTCGGCAACCCTCGCGCAGAGAGAGAGAGAGAGAGAGAGAGAGAGAGAGAGAGAGAGAGAGAGACGATCGAGTGAGAGGAGGCGGCGCCAGCCACTGGAGGCACAAGCGCGCTAGACGGCGGAGGAGGCGCAGGGAGCCGGAGCTGGACCGGCGGCCAGAGGAGGAGACGCCATGGCGCAAGCTTCGGTGGAGAGCAAGCTCCAAGAGGTAGAAATGGAGATTGGGGAGGTGAGGTAGAAAGGGGAAAATCAAAGAAGAAGAAGAAGGGAGCCTGGTTGTGCGCATGGAGGAGCTGGGCGCACCGCGGGTGGGCCAGAGGCGGGAGCTGGCGGTGGCGGCAGCAAGTCGGCGGTGGCGGGGTGGCGCCATGGCAGGGCGTTGGTGAGCTCCTTGTCCTCCTCGTTCGCCTCCATTTCCTGCCTCGGGAACGCCGAATAGGGGCGCGGGCCGCCCGAATCAGAGCGCCGCCGGGGAGGAGGGAGGCGGGTTGCTCGGGTGCGGAAGGAGGAGCGAAGGTGCTAGGCGCAGGGGGAGCAGGAGGGACGAGGAGGATTGGGGATCGAGTGGGCAGGATGTAGGGTTAGCAGCCGAAAAAAGGTGCGGCTGAAAAAAAGGTGCGGTGCCATTTCTCCCGAGTGTTCTGTTTTTATGCACTCGGGATTATGTTTCATGTGAATGGGATCCCCTTTTTTTCGCCTCCCGTCTTGATTTCCCGAGTGTTATTGGAAACACTCGAAAAAGTTATTTCTACCGAGTGTTTACTTTCCGTCCCGAGTGTCGTATGAAACACTCGGGCAGATCCTGAGTGTTTCCGTCCAGACACTCAGGAAACATATATGCACTCAGAAAACAAGCGGTTTCTGGTAGTGTTCAAGTCCCATCTCTCGTATATATACTATATCATATCTGTATAACATCTACCATTGAAATGTAATATTAGTAGGTACAAGCGAGATCCAGACCGTGGCCCGAGGGCGGAGAGATTCTCCATAGGACGGGGAGATTCTTTAACCTATCCGCTCATCCGGGTTCAGTCCTAGAATAAGATTGGGTGCTCACCACCTACTTTAACAAATTGGCAGATTAATTGAATGCACAAGGTACACACGCATGTTTGTGAGCTGATTGAATTACTCAATAAGATAAAGAATATGGCGTTATTAGCTTTTGACATGCATATATACCTTGCTTCGTTGCGTAGAAAAGTGCCTTGGCTAGCGAAAGCCAATAAAATGATCGACATAGGCGAGCACCAAAGCTCGCCTATAAAACCAGCCGTTCCACCTCCTCTGATCTCTCGTCTCACAAGTCACACACACCTCGTACAACCTAGCTAAGTAGCTTCCACGTCCCTTGGCTAGCTAAAGCCAATAAAATGACCGACGTAGGCGAGCACCAAAGCTCGCCTATAAAACAGCTAGCCAATAAAATGACCAACATAGGCGAGCACCAAAGCTCGCCTATAAAACCAGCCGTTCCACCTCCTCTGATCTCTCATCTCACGAGTCACACACACCTCATACATACAACCTAGCTAAGTAGCTTCCTCGTCGGCCATGGCCGGAGCCCTCGCCTTCGTCGTCCTCCTCCTCGCCGCGCTCGCAGCCGCATCGTCGGCGACCACGCTGACCATCCACAACATCTGCCCGCACCCCGTCTGGCCGCTCGTCACCCCCAACTCCGGCCTCCCCTCCATCTCCGACAACAGAAAGCGCCTCGACCCCAACCAACTCCTCTCCCTCACCTTCCCGCCCTCGAGGTGGGCCGGCCGCGTCGCCGCGCGCACCGGCTGCGACGCCTCGGCGTCGAGCTGCTGGACCGGGGCCACGCCGCCAGCCACCGTCGCGCAGCTCACCGTCCACGACGGCGGCGACCTCGCCGTGTACAGCGTCAGCCTCGTCAACGGCTTCAACGTGCCCATGGTCATCAGCCCGCAGGCCGTCGGCGCCGGGCAGTGCCCGGCGCTCGGCTGCGCCGTGGACCTCAACAGGGACTGCCCGCCCGCCCAGCGCGCCGCCGACGGCCACGCGTGCCGCGGCCCCGCGAGCTACTTCAAGAGCCGGTGCCCGCTCACCAGGACGACGCCGACCGACGTCGAGCCGGTGCCACAGAGCTGCCGCGCGCCCGGGGAGCTCAAGGTCGTCTTCTGCCAGCCGTCTATGGTTGGTGGCAGCGCAGCGGCGGCGGAGACCGACATGATCATCCGCACCGTCGTCGCCGACACCTAGCGCTAGAGCTCTCTCGCTCCCTTGGCCGTAAAACACCATGTATCCATGCATGCGTGTGCATGGGTTTACTTAGAGTTTGCTAAGTGTTAAGTGGTTTCATGCATGTGTTGCGGTTTAATCGATCTTAGTATGCTTTTGTGCGTGTCGTCTATAATTCCCGGTGTACTACGCATCTGCGTGCGTGCAAGCAAAATAAAACCATTGTTGTAGTGCCTTCAATTGCAACTTTTAAGTCACATCTCTCGTATACACACTATGTCATATCTGAATCACATCTCTCGTACACATGACACTATGTCATATCTGTATCACATCTACCATTGAAATGTAATATTAATAATAGTAGACACAAGCGAGATCCGGCCTGTGGCCCGTGGGCGGAAAGATTCTCCGTAGGCCCGGGAGATTCTTTAACCAATCCGTTCTTCTGAGTTCAAGTCCTAGAATAAGATTAGGTGTCTACCTCCTACTTTAACAAATTGGCAGATTAATTGAATGCACGAGGTACACACGCATGTTTGTGAGCTGATTGAATTACTCAATAAGATAATAATATGGCTTTATTAGCTTTTGACATGCATATATACCTTGCTTTGTTGCACGCATGTAGGTAATAGGGATTTGGTTGTTGTCGCTTTCGGGTACAACCTGAATTATGTACATATATACTCATATGCCAAAGTGTCTAGGAGATCGCATCAAGTCGATAGATCGAGTGTCAAGTGGATCATACTGGTCAAATCGAGTGGGCTCGAATATGGTTTCTGATATTTTTAAGAATGCATTTTTTACTTTAGTTTTTCCGTGAGTTTATGTAAATAATGTAAATGTTCCAAACATAAATATTTCTAGCAAAATAGCTATGTACACATTCTGCTGAAAATAACGAGATTTAGGGGAACTGGCCGGCCCTTTATTCGCCAGGAACAGAGCCCTCTGCTTTATAGGTTTGGTGCCAATTTGACATGATCATTATGAGGGGCGGACCTACCATTATGGCAAGATCTGACGGATACCAGAGTTTTTTCCTATCACCGATACCCCCTACCCCTGGTATTTTCTCCCTCCTAGCCTCCTAGCAAAGTATCGGCGTCGGAGAAGATCAAAGAAGGATAAAGGAGTTGTTGCCTCCTGCATGGGCGCCTGGGTGGCTCATTGGGGCGGCATTCGACGCATGCAATGCAACACGATCTTCATGAGTTGCACCCACCACAGCACAAGCCCAAGTGCCCCATCTGCATTGCTTCCACGATCCACGCCTCAACCCCACTCATCAAGTCTTTGAGCAATAAACCAAAATTGTAGATCCAATAGACTGAATCGAGCCACAGCGGGGTGAGGCACGGAGGTGGCTAGCGTGGGCGCAAGCGGGCAAGGTGGCCGACGAGCACGGGCGAAGCGGGCGAGGTGGCCACCGGCCAGCGCGGGCGTAAGCGGGGCGAAGCGGCCACCGGCCAGCGCGGGCAAGGCTGCCACCATCGACTGCTGCTCTAGGCGCCCCGCCCCGCGACCTAGCGACACTACTCTGCCACCTCCGCACCTTCTGCCTCCCCTCCTGGCTCCTGCAGTGGTAGTGCAGTGCGGTCGGTCTGCGGAGAGGAGAGAGCAATATCAAAAATAAATAGTAAGTGCCTAAGTGGCTGACTAGCTATGGTTGATTTAATCAGTGATTGATTGATTCTTCAGATTCAATGGTTGTGAACTTATGATTTGTGAATGGTATGATGGTATGAATTAGAATATTAGTTGATATTGATATGAATATTGAATAATGAATAATGAATTGTTTGTTAAAATTGAATTGGATAGCACATAATCACATAAAGATATTGAAGAGATTAGAGATATTTATATTGAAGTATTGAATTGTGCCTGATTTTGAATGATTATTTTTTTAATTGGTTAGAAATAAATTTGAAGATATACTTTAGTAATGTTTCTTCCCTAAGTACCAGTGCTAGTGGTACCGTCGCACAAGCACAAGCACAAGGTACTGATGCTGATGCAACAACTGTTGGTGTTGCACAAGAACAAGCAGACGGCGGCATGATAATGACACAAACACAAGGTACTGATGCAACAACCGTCGGTGTTGAAGCCGCAACCGCCGCACAAGCACATGAAGCGAGAGCCGAAGCATCACAACCACAACAATAAGCCGAAGGTATTAAGGAGTTTAATCCAGATCACATTGTTGTTTATCCAAGACTTCGTATTCCAATTGACGAATTTGATCCAAACATTAGAGATCAAGTTAGAAGGGCTTATTTGTCGAAGGGCCCGACTCAACCAATTGGTCATACTTTTCCTCGCAAACAATATGGAAAGGGGTTTAGGGTCTTTCGTGAAGTATGGTATAAGAAATATGATTGGTTGGAATATAGTGTGGAGAATGATGTGGTTTTTTTGCTTCTATTGCTTTCTTTTTAGACATGATCCCTTGGATGAAAATTTTGGTCACGATGTCTTTACAAAAGTAGGGTTCAACACTTGGAATAATGCATACAAATCATTTCTTGATCATGTTGGTGGGGCTAATAGTGTCCACAATAAATCAAGGACATCATATGAAGATTTTAAGAACCAAAGGTCAAGTTTGTCACATAAGGTTGTGTCTCATGCCAAGGAATCTGAAATCAAATATGATATTCGCGTGTCTGCATCTTTAAATTATGCAAGTTATCTCTTAATGCAAGGTCATGCATTTCGTGGACACAATGAACTTCTTCTTTCTTAAACAAGGGCAATTTCAAAGAGATGATTGATTGGTACAAAGAAAGGAAAAAGGAAGTGAGGCATGCATTTGATGATCTATGTCCTATGAATGCCCACATGACTTGTCCAAAAATTCAAAGGCAACTTGTGAAATGTTGTGCCCAGGAGGTCACCAATGTGATAAAGGAAGAGATTGGAGATAGTTTTTTCTCCGTCCTTATCGATGAATCTCGTGATATATCCATCAAAGAGTAAATGGCTGCGATTGTGAAGTTAGTGATTGATTATGTGTTCTATCATTTCTTTTGAAACTTTCCATTGCTCTACTCAACTAATTTTATATTTTGTCCTACAGATTTGTGAACAATAAAGGGAAGGTCATAGAAATATTTTTGGGGCTCCAACATGTCACAGAGATAACATCAAATGAATTGAAGAGAGCATTGGTTGGGATGCTAGCTAGACATGGTTTACTTATTGCTAGACTACGAGGGCAGAGGTATGATGGGGCTTCAAATATGTGAGGTGAATTCAATGGCCTTCAAAGACAGATTCATGATAAGAACCCACATGCTTTCTATGTCCATTGCTTTGCTCATCAATTATAGTTGGTAATTGTTTCCGTCACAAGTTGTTGTTCGTTTATCCATGATTTCTTTGAGTATGTGACTTTGATTGTGACCACCACTAGTGCATCTTGCAAGAGGAAGGATGTATTGCTTGAGAAGCACCGTCAAAATATTTCGAGTAAGCTAGAGAGCAGTGAGATTTTTTCAAGAAGAGGGAAACATCAAGAAACTAGCTTGGCCAGACCTAGAGATACTAGATGGGGCTCTCATTACGCAACCTTACTCCGTATTGAGTCAATGTGGGATGTAGTGATAAATGTGCTAGGCATTGTGCATGAAGATGAGCGTAATCTATCTAAGGCAGCAGGTTTGATGCAAATAATGGAGAGCCTTAATTTCGTGTTTATTTTAATGATGATGTTGAAAGTGTTTCGCATTACAAATGAGTTATCTCTTGTCTTGCAAAGGAAGGATCAAAATATTGTTCAGGCCATGTCATTGCTTGTTGATATGAAAGCATGTTTGATCAACTTGAGGATAGGCGGTTGGGAGCCATTATTTGCAGAAGTCAAAATATTTTGTGATGCAAATAAGATTCTGGTACCAAATATGGATGAAGCAATACCAAGATGGGGCCGATCAAGGCGGGAAGGGATCACAATAACTCAAGACCATCATTATCGTGTTGATACTTTCTTTGCAGCTATTGATGCTATTACCACAGAGATGGATCATCACTTCAATGAGGTATCTGTGGAGTTATTTGTATGCTTTTCTTGTCTTGATCCAAGAGATTCTTTCTCTAAGTTCGATGTGGATAATATTGCTCGACTTACGAAGATATATGATAATGATTTCTCCAATGCTGATCGTGCGACTATAAGGGATCAACTTGAAACATTCATTCTTCAGGTGCGAAGAATTGATGAATTTATTGTTTGTCATGATCTTGGAAGTTTGGCCATGAATATGGTTGAAAATGAAAGGCATATTGTATTTCCATCGGTCTACCGCCTCATTGAGTTAGCATTGCTGCTACCGGTGGCAATAGCATCGGTTGAAAGAGTCTTCTTGGCTATGAATATTATCAAGACCGATCTGCGCAATAAGATATCCGATGATTGGCTTAATAACTTGACGGTGTGCTACATCGAGCGAGAGATATTCAAAAGACTTGATCGTGATAAAATTAAGAAACGGTTTCAAGTCATGAAATCTCGGAGAATGAAATTGCATTATTCTCCTAATCGTAATTAGTGCTTTAGCGGTATGTCTTTTGACTTCTCTTTTTTCTGTATCTTTTATAATTTATGATCAACTAATCATGACACTACTAATCCATTTATTAGTGGCAAGTTGTTAATTAAGGTTTATTAGTGAGGTATTTCTCGATGTTCCATATTTATCTTCACTCGTTGATACCGTTTAATATCATATACTCGTATTGGTGTGATTGCAATATAGTTCACATATAAATTCTTTTGATTTGGGTAATACATTTTGGTCCATATTTTAAACTCTTTACTCCGCCATACCTAAAATTAATCCAGGGTCCGTCAAATCATTACTGTAGTCGGTCGAGTGGTTAAAGCTAAGGAATCTATCCGATAAAGATGAGAGCTGTAAAACAGCAAAAGCAAAAGAGAATGACCACATCATTTCTCTCTCCTTCTCTCTGTACTTGTTTGCAAAATGATAAAGAGGGTTACCAAAATTTAGTGGCCCACGAAATGGTCAAGTTTGTAAGAAAAAAATTGCGCCACAATAAAAACAGGAACAAAAATTTTGGTCGCAAGCTAAATGAATGCCAAGGCTGGTCAAACTACAACCAAATTTGGGCTAGCTACCATAAGCTTTGCAATCTAAACACACCCAAAGATTTCGAGTCGCCTGCTCCAATGTTGCTATGACCACGCGAGGACCAGGCCCAATCTCTTGCCTGCTGGGCCCCATTTTTTACTAGTCAGCCCCATGGCCTCTCTCTCTCTCTCTCTCTCTCTCTCTCTATATATATATATATATATATAGAAAAAATGGTATAGTACTCACGAGTACGTATTCTCCTCCTATATACCACTTAAATCAGATGTCGATACCTCTTTATCTATTTGAACATACTCCAATAATGATTATAAGATACCCCAAAGTGAGTTTCATGAAAAATTTCATTAAATTCCACTTTTTATAGCAAAATTTGTGTATACTTCTTTTATATATGAAAAATGGTATATAGCAAAAAACAAAGGGCTCCAATGAAATTTTTTCAATTAAGTCATATTGGAGTATCTTACAATTAGTATTTAAGTATACTTTGAAAATGATAAAGAAGTATAATATGTGCGTTTAATGGTATATTAGAAGTGAGAGTACGTACTCGTGAGTACTAAACGGACGTCTATATATATATATATATATATATATATATATATATATATATATATATATATATATATATATATATATTACAATAGTTATTTTACGCCCAATCAGCCCACCACGAGCGACTCAGGCCAAGTGTGATACGCGCACGCGCAGTCCCCATATAGTCGGCCCACCAAATGCAGTCAGCGGGCCAGAAACATCCGCGGCCGCACGAGACTCAATTCGACGGTAATTGTTAGGTGTCGTGACAGTAATTCGTGTATCCCTTTTACCGCAAGTTTTCGGGAATGCGATATTCTAAGCTCCTATGTCAGTTAGTAAAACATAACGGCGTATACAGTAACCGATTTCCCGTTTTTAACACCGCTTTTTTGCAATCTCATTTTTTTATAGTAAAAAGTTTGTGTTAGGATAGCAAATGTTAGCTATATGTAAGGTAATTGCTTTAGTTTCACCAAGTACTTCCAATAAAGTTAATGGCCATTCGTAGAATAGTAAAAGCGAACGTCCCCACAAGTAATATACATGGTCAATCATCGTGAAGGCAGTAATCTGAAACACGTCAATCAGCAAACAATTTCAACATAGACAGTAAATACAAGTTCAAACCGGATATTTGATTGTGTATTTATATATGGCCAAAACAGTGTGGCCTGACGCTTCTTACAAACATTAAATACAAAACTAAATAATCAAAGTTTTCTTGTGGCAGAGGTAGCCTGCTATCTCTGTCTTCACAACTTCGTAGGTGACGTCGTCGGCATCGGAGGGTTCGGGATCATCATAGGAAGCCCGGAACACATCCACCCATTGCCGTGCTCGTTCGAGAGTCTCCCAAAGATGCTCTGACTAAAGAATCAAGTCAAATTACGCCCATTGGCTCTCTTCTCTTGATCGAGGGGTTTCGGCAAGGTAGACTCAGTCGCCCGCTGCCTCGATGTAGTAGTTGAAGCGACGGTAATCCTTGTGGAGACGTGCAATGTCGTTCTGGAGGACTATGTCGATGGCGAGGTTAGCTCGCCGGAAGCTAGATACCACCCGAAAGACGCGGCGAAGGAAGACGTCCAAACAGCGGAACATCGTTGACACATGCCCTAGCATAACCTCCGGCGGAGAAGGGAGGACACTGTTAGCACAGTGTCCTTCCGCAACATCTACCAGTGTACGAGCAAAGAGGTGCTCATACAAAATAGCTAGGTAGGCATCAACACTGGCGTCAAGGGAGAAGAGTGGGGAGCCATTCTCATAATATCTATTCATTTTTGCTAGAGGGGGTGAAAGAGTGTAAAGCGATGTGATAATCCATCTTCAGTGGCGGATAGTCATTTTTATAAGGGATTATTGATGATTTGCCATTAAGTTCATGTGCAATTGCCAAAGTATCACTCCATGTCTCACTGACATGTGGGACCCGAGGCCAGATGTCAGTGAGACATGGAGTGGCATTTTGGTAATTGCACATGAATTGGTGTGACAAATCTGCAAATGCCCTTTTTTTATAAAATAAGGAGTAACGTCAACGCGTGAGACGAAGAGACGCAACGGGGAGCCAAAGCGGCATTGATGCACTTAAGAGATCGTTTGGGTGACGCTTAATAGAACCGCCACTCACACTCAATTTTGACAGTAAAAAAGTACTCACAATATGGTAAACCTAGTCAGACAAACAATAATTAAGAAATTAGATGGGTAAAAGCAAAGTTACTAGCACGATATAGTAAACATATTCAACAATTGCAGTAAAAGTTATATGGCAGTAATATTAACGTAAGATGTAGTAATTGATACTTGTGTTTTACTGCGTATAACCACTTAGGTTTTTTTCTCTGTTTTTTTTTTGGGAACGGGCACGGAAGTCGCGTATTTTATGTACGTGAGGCCACATCGTCCGGGGTGTTTCCCTGCACTACAGAAAAATCATATTTTTCTCTTTCCAGCGGCGTGCTCAACACTCAAAGGAACAAAAGTGCCGGTAGGAACTGGCAACATTGATATAGCTGGTAAGAATTCCCCACCACTCGCAACATGCAATTTTTTCTATGTATAGCGTCTAACACACGGCCTTTTTTATCATGCGTATGCAAGAGAAGGGGAACGAATACAAGGCCCAGATGATGTTCTATCTGTTGTTCCACAAGGTCAACAACGACAAGCCCCTTCCTGATGCACTAGAGACGTATAGCCCGCACAGCAAACCGAAGTAGTTTTTTTTGTGTTTACTACCAATATCAAGTAAATTCCTTTGTAACTGATAGTAATATGTGTTACATTTACAGTAAAATGTATGATTACCGGAAATAATTTGCGTAACAGATAGTAAATACATGTTTTTACTGGGGTATACCAGTAATGTCATTTCAAATAGCAGTAAAATGTTATTAAACTCACAGTAACTATAAAAAACACAAAGTGCAAGATTGTTACAGCAGTAACACGACATGCCTTTCAAATTAATAATAGGTATCACTTACAGTAAACGATAACATTTACTGGATCAGCAACATGATGTCATTTTCCGCAGTAAAATCGGCATACCGAATATTACAGTCTTCTCTTCCTCACTGAAACGGTAGTGAAACCTTTTATATAACGACACGGGGTGACGAGTGATCATTTTATTGACTTTTATGGCTTTATTCGATGTGCGCGTGGGGGTTTTACTGCCAACTCGATCGAGAGGCGCGGGCGCGTGTGAGGGTTTTACTGCCGTTTTTTAAGCGCGTGAGGGTTTTACTGGCGATCCCGAGTGGTAGGTGCGGGTGTTGGCACACCGCGTGTAGCACAGGGGAAGCGTGGGTTGTCTGGCTGCGCAGAATAAGCTATTCAGCGCGCGAGCAATGGATAGCACTAATGTATATAGATACATACATACAGACACACACACACATATATATATATATATATATATATATATATATATATATATTCAGAACAACGCTCTACCAGATCCAATACGCATGCTGATTGCGGTTGCAGACAGATAAGCTAAGGTTTAGGGTACACATACACATACGCGTAGACCAGAGTGCGGTATCTAGTACACACCTAAAATATGGAGGCTAGGAATATAAATTTGTAGCGTCGCATGAAGTGTGTACACAAGCTTTCTCACTGAAGTGTACTTGTGTGACCGTAAAGGCGTGGGCATCATTAGAATTTTTGGCCGATACGGTCGTTTTCGAAATCGTATTTACAAATTTGACAACTAAATTAGTGTATTTGCAAAATTGGTCGGTGGCGCAAGACCGTCACCGTCTTGACCGCTCCGCCGACACGTCACGCCGGTCTTGGCGCCTGCACCCACGCGCTACAAGACTGGCCGCCTGCCATGCGGCGGGTTAGGGGGCCACTGTAATTAGGGTTAGGGTTAGTGGTTAGGGAGTTAGGTTTAGGGTGAAATTTCGAGGAATTTAAAAATATAGCAAATGAGTCCAAAAATTATAATTTTTTGTGGAGCCTTTTAACACTTTGTGGCGCTTGCTTGTGTAAATTTTTCATAATTTTATTCGCTCGAATTGTTATCGCTAATTCGTATAAGTGTCATGTTCGGAAAAAATTATGAAATCGTATATTGTTTGTTTATTTAGTTTAGTGTCCGCTGGCGCATGGCCACCATGCGCTAGCCAAAACAGTGTGGTTAATTAGTTAGTTAGATTAGGTTAGCAAAAACATTTCCTAACTCGCGCCCTCCTCACAGCCCTCCTCGGCCCTCCTTCTCCCGCCATGCACCCGACCGTGCTCAAGGAATTAAAAACCTCGGTGGCCATCTTTCCCAGTCCCTCCTCCTCCCACATCTGTCGCCTCGTCCGTAAATTCGGCGCCAATGCTTACGGAATTCCAACGCCAACGCCGTGAGTCCTTCTCACTTGGCTATAAATACCAAATTCTGACACTCGCTCTTCGCTCATCTCAATTACGTTTCAATTCTCGTTCTTGTGCTCGTCGCTGAGAACTCAGAGAACGTAACATAAATAATTTTATTGGGAGGTTAACTGTTTTCTTGCTTATCGTCGCTCGGCCTTGATTACTTCCCCCGAAGGGTTGATTGATTACTTCCCCCGAATGGCTGATTGATCACTTCCCCCGAAGGGCAGGTAATTTGCTTTTGCCATTATTACCATAGTTGTAATTAGTCAGTTTTAGTCAGCTAGTCGTAATTACATAGTTTAGGGGGTAATTAATTAGTCGTAATTAGTTAGTTAACTAGTAATGTATTAGTTTAGTGGTAATTAATTAGTCGTAATTAGTTTAGCAGTAATCATTACAGTATATTAAGTAAGTGAAAATGAAGTACTGATATTTTTTAGTGGTAATTAATCAATCGTGATTAGTCAGTTTAGAGGTAGTTAATTAGTTGTAATTAGTTAGTTGACTAGTAATGAATTAGTTTAGCGGTAATTAATTAGTAATGAATTAGTTTAGTGGTAATTAATTAGTCGTAATTAATTTAGTAGTTGTCATTACAGCATATTAAGTAAGTGGAAATGAAGTACTAGTAATTTGGTGTAGTTTTAATTAATCAGTCATAGTAAGTACGGCATATTGAATAAGTGGTAACCAATTAGTGTAGTGGTAATTAATGAGTCGTAATTAGTTAGTTTAGAGGTAATTAATTAGTCGTAATTAGTTAGTACACTAGTAATGAATTAGTTTAGTGGTAATTAATTAGTTGTAACTAGTTTAGTAGTCTTTATTACAGCATATTGAATAAGTGATAATGAATTAGTTTGCCCGATTTAGGTATTTTCGTACATGCAAGACTTGTTTGTGTTTTACGGTGATGGTCTCGTACGGGCCGGACCCGATGGGTTGAACCTGTCAAGATGCCAGTACAAGGTGGTCTGGGCGGAGGGGCTCCAAGCGATGAATATTCATGAGCTGTGAAGCTGCATCCGGAGAGAGTTCGTCACGGAGCCAACGACGAAGAAAGTTATGATTGAGGCGATCACCTGCACGAATTATGTGTGGGAGCTCGTAAAGGTGAATGGAAGCATAGCATGGAGGCAATACATGGAGATTGTCTCCTAGCCCAAGCCGGCCATTCACGGGAAGCCTATGGTGTACGTGAAATTCGTACATAGGGCATCGGGAAACCCTGATGATGCCGAGGCCTCTACAAGCGGGCAAGCGCAGCCTGAGCCTAAAGATGGCGGCACAGAATGTGCTACCTCAAAGGGAAGTCCCGTGCCTAATTTTGTGCCAAATGAGGGGGCGGAAACATGATGGTCGGCCCGCATCGACTACCACGAGTATCTACCGGACGAGCCTATCGGGTTGGAGTCCGACGAGGACACCGACCCAACCTCCGATGGTACCGATGAGGACGCACACGCAACCGGTGGTCCTTACGTGGCATCGAGACTTGATGATATCGCGGTGCATTCACTTGTACTGCCGCAAGATGAAGGCTCCCAGTGGGGGTTTGAAGCCGACACCCTCTTAGTTGGGCAACGCTTCCCGGACAAGGTGGTCGTGCAACAAGCTATAGCGATGCGCCTTGTCTATCACCCCGTGTACCGAAAGTGCCTTGGTCCAACCCGAAGAAAGCACGATGAAGTGCATAGTAGAAGGCTGCCTGGCAAGGTCGGCGCTCTCGAGCAAAGATCTTGGCTCGATCTTCACGGTCAAGGAGGTGATCGACCACACTTGTGAGCTCAGCGAGCCCTCGCAGCAAAGATTTAACGTGACTTCCACATATGTTGCAAACCTCATCGACACCTAGTTGAGGCGACGTGTCTATCTCCCCCAAGCCGATGATGTTGGAAGTCGCCAATCGGGTTGGGTATCCGATTAGCTCTGAGAAGGTCCGACGAGCGAAGCAGAAGGTCATCGAGACTATGTACGGGACATACGAAGAGGCGTACAACCTTGTGCCGAGATTGCTTCACCAGATTGCCGAATCAAACCCCGACACGTACATAAACAAGCTTGACCGTGAAGATGCTGGAAAAGGGCCCAACCGTTTCATACTAGACCAGGTGTTCTGGGCTTTTGGTCAGGCCATCGGGGGCTTCAAGTTTTGCTGTCCCGTGCTAACAATGGATGGCACTTTCCTCGTGGGGAGGTACAAGGGCACCATCCTCACCGCGGTGGTGGCCGATGCGAATGACCAGTTTCTCCCAGTGGCATTTACCATTGTGGAGAGCGAGAACACATCCAGCTAGCTGTGGTTCTTGGAGAACTTGAAGAGGGCGGTGGTGGGAGACCGGCCCAATGTCTGCCTAATCACAGACCGCAATGCTGGGTTGTTAGCGGCAATCAACACCATGAAGCGTGGGACGGATCCATCTCACCAGTGGAACGACGTGCAATCCAGGTGGTGCATGAGACATCTTGCATCTAACTTGTTCACGCGGTTCCGCAGTCAGGAACTCATGAAGACGTTCAAGGCATTGTGTATGCAGAACCAGAGACGGAAGTTTGAATCTATTTGGAGAGACCTCGAACATCGGACTATGAGGTATACAAGGGAGTCCACTCCGGAGGGGGAGCAACCTAGTGGTGCCATAAGCTTCTCCGAGTGGATTAATGGCCACGCTCCTGAATTAGAGAAATGGTCCCTCCTCTATGACACAGACAGTGCGAGGTACGGGATTATGACGACCAACATGTCCGAGGTCTACAACAGTGTCCTCAAAGGGGTGTGGTGCCTCCCTATCACCGCGATCGCTCAGAGACATGGACTCGCCTTTGTTGGTTATTTCACAATAGAGCCACATGACCAAGCGATAGATGGACGAAGGCAAGCAATGGTGCGAGAACATGCAGAGGCACATGGTGGAAGATGGAGAAGGCCCGAATGCATGACATTCGGTGATCGACGGCCAAAGTGGAATCGAGATCGAGCCGGCAATACGTCAATGTACCATACTAGGGGGAAAGGAAACAGGCATGTACTCTGGGTGATGTGGTGACATGCACCTGCAACAAGCCGAAGCTCCTCCACAAGCCATGCTCGCATGTGTACAAGGCGTAGCGCAAATGAGGCAGAATGTCACGCCAGACATCTCCAAGTACTACGACATGCAAAGACCTATTCTAGACATGGAGTGGAGAGTTTTACTCATACGGCTTGGAGATGAACTACAAGGATCTTTGGCCGGACATGGTGCAATGGGGTCCCAACAGGGACTTAAAGAGAATAGGGAAGGGGCGACGGCAGACGCGGCGCTTCCAGAATGACATAGATGCTAGTCAATATACCAGTATTAGCTGCACAATCAAGTGCAGGATATGCAAGACCCCTAGGCACTCAATGAAGGATTGTCCCAACAGACCCGGCTCGTCCGGTCGTCATTCAGTGTCGTAATGTAATGTTTTTCTGCCTTATTTGTTATGTACATCGCAAAATTGTATGATACCCAGCTATGGACTCTTCGGCAAACTCCTACGCAAGGATGTTGCAGAAGCAAAAGTGACTTAAGCAGAAGAGGAAACAGCTACAATACCCAGATAATTCAATGAAAGATGCTCCAGTACCACCACGTTTTCTGATCTCGCAATGTGTGTGTGGCGAACCGACAGAGATCATTCAGTCCGCACACCCAGACATCGTGGCCCGGGTGTACTACATGTGCAGGCACTACCTCGTAAGCGTTTCTTTCGTGCGCATCGATTTTCCTCTCCCAACATTGAATTCCTTAAATTTTTAACTTCATCCTCACGTAATGGCAGCCCGAGATGCGCTACCACTTCTTCCAGTGGATCGACGGCCCGGAGATGTACGATAGGGCATTCATCGGCCAGTACATACTGCCGAACTACTCGGTGCGGGCCGAGAACTTCGTGCGGTGGAAACCTTACGCACTGCACTCGCTGAGGAGGCACCGGCGAGCCCAGTGCTCGCCTGGGCGTAATCCATATCGATGACATGAGTTATGAAGAATTGACATCCTTATTACGTTTTTCACTGTACGGTGTACTTACATCGTAGAATCGCAGAACATGGACGACTTCGACATACCAGCCCGACGTGGACAGTCCCGGGACAAGGGCAAGGGAAAGACTCATGTTGCTAAGCCTGGCCGCCACAGCGTATCCGGTCACCCGGGCGTAATCCATTTCAACGACGTTAGTTATGAAGAATTTACATCCTTCTTACGATTTTCACTATACGGTGCACTTACATCATGGAATCGCAGGACATGGACGACTTCGACACACCAGCCCGACGTCGAGAGTCTGGTGATAAGGGGAAGGGGAAGGCTCCTTCGACCGAGACCGGCCGACATCGAAGCGTATCAGGCCGACCGGCCGCACTCCGTATCGAAGATGTAAGTTATATACAATTTGCATCGTTGTTACATTTCGTACTGTACGGTGCACTTACATCATGAAATCGCAGGACATGGACAACTTCCAGACTCACCGCCACCGTGGGCAGCCCCAAGACAAGGGGCACTCGCTACGGCACCGCGGAGACTAGTAGCACATATCGTTAAATATGACATCGAGTATATCTGTATTCATATTTTGTTTTACTATATCTGTACACGTATTTTGGTTGTTATGTGTGTACTCCAGCGCCATATTGTATATCGACATCTCCAATGGAGTTGCAATGTAGTTTTTTTTATACATTCCAAATCGCATGAAATCATAGACTTGCTCAACATAATTCTTCCTTTCTTTGGTCCATCGATTGATGTGTGTGAATCATGGTGAATTATGATAACCCTAGTGACCTTCATGCGTGCTTGTAAATGTGAATAGATCGATTCAAAGACTTGGTAAAGTAAGCAATTGGTATGGTCTTGGACATAATAAACAAATATTTAAACATACAAAAGAAAATTGCTCAAATATGGGAACCGTAGTGGAGATGGCTCAATACTAACATCCAACTATGATAACTCATTTCCCAAATAGTATCACCATCAGGATCTCATATGATCTGCTACATGCGCTACCAGCACTTTTGCCCACAATTACATGGGTCACATTTCTGGCCCATTCCTTGGTCACGGTTGCATTGCTCTAGGATGCAAATTCCTTCAAGGTTATACTTCGTCTGATTTGCTTATCAGTCATCCTTTCTCTGAACGAATAAAATAATAGAAAAAATTTCGAGACATTCCAAGTCACATGTGAACTCGATAAAAGGCAACCGCAATGATGAAAGAATGGAATGTGAAAACATGAGAAGATTTCATGTTGTGAATTAAAAAACACTTTATAACGAAGCTAGGAATAACATGGCGCACATGGTTTGGTTACATGCATAAGAAACAACATCATGCACGATGCAACAAACCGAAGTACTCCTACGATACATATGCATCTTTTTTGAACGGAAATAAATTAGACCTTTTGAGAACTAGTACGGAAAGGTGCCTCACACTACCCACATAGAGTGTTCTCGGTGGCGCCCGGGCGTGGTGGTCGTCGTAGAAGTGCCACGCACATATACAGCTAGGGTTGGCGCAGTAGCATGTGGGATGATAGGAACTTCCTACGTTCACGACCTCCTCGTTGCCCCTCTCGCACTGCATCTGTTAGCGGAGGTCATCATTTTGCTCCTTGAGATCGTCAATTTGCGCCTCCAAATCAAAGATCCGGTTCCACAATATATCCACGTGCCTCACAACATAGTAAGCGTGGGGAGGATCGATCCAGTGGGTAAAGTTGCATTTCGCCATCTGCTGCAAGGGACGGTTAGTATAGAGAATGTATTAGCAGTAACATGAACAAAACTATTTACCGCAGAGTATGGACATCGGAAGAAACGCCGTCCGCCATCGAAAGGGCCATCTATGACCTGCACGATAGCGTCCTCCCCGTGTCCGCATTTCGGCCACTTAGGTTGAGCATGCTTATTCGGCATCAACCGGTAATTAGGGCCGAAGTCCTCCCTCCTTTCGAGGTGAAGGTCTTGCTTCGGCGACCCCGGTTGGACTGGTCCCTGGGCGTCTGCCATGGTATGTTAGTGTATGACGGAGAAGGTTATTCTTCCTACGGTTTGAAGGATTGAGTGGTCCTACTTTCGGAGCGTGGGGTGTGCATTTTATAGCCCGTGGGGGCTGGCTAACATAGCGGGTAATGTATTACCTTGCAGATGACAAGACTCGACGGGCCGATTCTGGTGAAGATAAGACCAAACGGGGCAGCTTTTGCGCAGTGACAAGACCAAAGGAGACAGCCTTGCGCAGTGATAAAGACCAGATGAGGTAGCTTTGAGCAGTGACAAGACCACACTAGGCAGCTTTGCCCAGTGACAAGACCACACGGGGCAGCTTTGCGCAGTGATAAGACCACAGGAGATAGCTTTGCGCAGTGATAAGACCAAACGACATAGCTTTGCGCAGTGACAAGACCACAGAGGGCAGCTAAGCCATGAAAGCAAGCCTATATTGCAAGTATGCCTCTTCAATCATATTCTGTTCTACATGATATCAAAGGAGCTAGAGGAGTTCTTTGCAACAAGGGACACCGGGCATGTGCCCAATAGACCCAGCTCTATAAAAGTGGTGAAGAAGCCCAAGAGCTAGCTTCTCGGTTTCTCCTCCACTTTCCATCTCCAAAACCCCCCATCATCTCCCGGCGTTGGATCATCTCCAAATGTCGTCGTCCTCAACGCTGGCGGCGGCCTGGGAGCACGTGGAGAGGATCCGGTGCGAGCGCTACTACATCGGCCGAGTTGAGTAGAACCTCTTCTGGTGGAATCCCAGAAACAACCATTCGCACCGACATCAAATCCTCCATGTTTTAGGGCATCTTCATAATCACAACGAGCGTTCTCAACCCATTCAATCATATTCTATATCCCACTTGTAAAAGACAACAAGTGTTTCAGCACACAAAGTTTGCTTGGACGACGACATCCTCAAGGTTATACCTAGTCTGATATGCTTATCAGTCATCCTTTCTCTGAACGAACAAAATAATAGAAAAATTACAGAAACTCTAAGTCACATGAACCCGAATGAAACCCTAACCCGAGCGTTCATGACCATCACAAGGTTTTTAATCCTCAGTAGGACGGTCAAGGGTGCGTGGCGGGTGTGGCAAAGGGAGGCACGAGTCGGAAGGGTGTTGTGAATTCTAAGTCACATGAAATCATGAAACCACAAATCAAAATTTTATGAATTAGTGATTAGAACAAATAAAATTATGAAAAATTTACACAAGCAACTACACAGTGTTAAAAGGCTCCACAAAAAAATTATAATTTTTTGGACTCATTTGCTATATTTTAAATTCCTCGAAATTTCACCCTAAACCTAACTCCCTAACCACTAACCCTAACCCTAATTACCGCCCCCTAATTTAAGATGGAAGTGTTGCGGCCAAGCGCCAAGACGGCCATCAGGCGCCTTGCACATTGGCGCGCCACGGCCGCTGCCCAGCCGACAAATGTCAAGAAACAGCGGAGCGGCCGCACACAGTGATGGTGCGCCACCGCTAATTTTGCTAATCTGGGCATTTGGTTGTCAAATTTGTAAATACGATTTCGAAAATGACCGTATCGGCCAAAAATTCGACATCGGTGTTTGAACCCGACACGTCAAATATTTTTCCTTGATTAAGTTTTTCTAGTAAATTTTCGCTGTTGTATTGTAGTATGATGGTCTAAGTCCTACATTGATGCTCTCACAATAGAGGTGGCCAGATGGGCCGTGCCTACTAGGCCAGCTCGAGGCACGGCACGACCCACACTGTTCATGGGTTGTGCTGGCCTGGCACGAAGACCCGTGCCGTGCTTGGGCCGCTACCCTAGCACGGTGGGCCGGCCCGGCACGGCACGACATGAGCCCGGCATGGTCCATCTAGCCTGCGTGCAAAGAGGTCGAGCCAGGCGGCCCAGGCCGCAGGGAGCGCCTAGAGGGAGGAAGGAGGAGTGGTGGCTAGCCAACGATGAGGGAGGGAGGAGTAGGGGTGAAAACGGATCGGATAATGGCTCTGCTATATTTGTTTTTAGATTTTTTTTTCCAGATCTGGATACGAATACGAATACCACTGATATGAATAATATCGAATACGAATCGAAACGAATACAGTTAAGGATATTTTTCGGAACATGAAAACCCCTTAAATTGTATGCCAGAAATTAACGAAAATATATAACTAGTTTATTTGATGCAAACATTCATGAATTGTTCATATTTTCAATAACCACACATAATATTGGCACTAGCAAGCTGCATTAACTAGTTCATCACAATTCACAAACATAACACTTAGTTTACCATATTTAGCTCATAAGTCATAACTCACAAAGTCACAAGTCATCACGCATTCACACTTAGGTCATCATATACATAAAACTTAGTTCACACTAACATTGATCAGGATGGATAGTTAATTTATATCAAGAAATGACCTGTAACATCCCAAAGTATGTTACCAAATATAAAATTAATAAAGTTATTATTTTATTGGATTTTACGAGATTTAAAAAGTTTTCTTGATTAAAAAGAAAAAATAATAAAATAAAGTCAATTATTTAATTTCCTAGTTATTAATGTCAAAAATAAAATTTATTGAGTTTTCTTGGATTTTAATGGATTTAAAGTGAAAAAGGAAATTTTAATTAATTTCTTGAATTTTATGGATTTTAAAATGTTTTTCCTTTTTTGAAATTAAAATAATTTATCTCAAAAAAATAAAAACCAACTTTAAGTTGCAATTAATTTTATTAAGTTCAAAATAATTCAAAGAATTTATGTGATTTTTCCTAGAATTTTTTAACTCTATTTGCTATTTTCTAAAAGGTTGTTTGATTTGTTGCATTTTCAAATTGAAATCAATTAAAATCTCCTTTATCTTTTGGGCGAAATCCGAATATCTGGACTTCGTCTTATCCAAATAATCCATATTCGTATCCGTATCCGTGGGATAGCATGCCTACCGTATTCGTTTCGTTTCTAACCAAAAACCGAATCGTTTTGATCCAAAATTATCCGAAAAAATCCGATCGAGATAATCCGAATCGGTTTTTAAATGCGGATCGATCGGAAACTATCCGATCCGTTTTCACCCCTAGGGGGAGGAGCAGCGAGCCGACAAGGGAGGGAGGGAGCCAGGGGAGGCGGCGCCAGCGTGGAGGAAGGAAAAGGTGACGGGGCCAGCTCGGGAAGGAGGGAGCTGGGAGGAGGAGGAGGAGGAGGAGAGGGTGCCGCTGATGTGGAGGGAGGTGGCCGGGAGGGGGCGGTGCCGGTGTGGAGGGAAGAGAAGGCAGCTGGGCCGTCTCGAGAAGGAGGGAGCCTGGAGGAGAGGAGAGGAGTTGAGAGGAGGTGGAGGTGGAGGTGGAGGTGGAGGAGGAGGAGAAGGGCCGACGCTAGCATGGAGGGAGGATGCCAGAAGGAGGCAACGCCGACATGGAGGGAGGAGAAGGTGGCGGGGCCGGCTCGGGAAGGAGGGAGCCAGGAGGAGGAGGAGGGGCGACGTCAGCGTGGAGGGTGGTGGTCGAGAGTGGGGGCGCTGGCATGGAGGGCAATGGGCGCATGTGAAAGAGGCATCTGCGGTGTACGATGGCATGCGCGACTCGGCGCAGCACACTGCTTGCATTTGTCACGCCTGCGATGGGCAGCGTGCACGCCCGCACACACGGGGAGAAAGAAAGGCGGGGCGAGGGCACGGCAAGCGTGCGGGGTGCATGTAGTGCCGCAAGCGATGAGACGAGCATAGCGGGCTCGTCGGCCGTGTCTGGCATGGCATGGCTCGACTAGAATCTACCCATTGGGCGTTTTTCCCAGTTTTTTTTCGTTTGGCCCTTTAAAAATAGCCAAAAAAATTTTAAAAACTTCCAAAAAATTCTATAAATAACCACCATACCCCCCCCCTCATTTAGCACCCATCCATTCCTCAATCTCTCTTTCAAATTCTGGAATGCAAATTTAAATTCATTGTGAGATAATTTGGCAAAATTCAAAAAAACTTTACCAAATTTTGGAAAATTCAATTTTCGGTAGCAAATCAGCGAAAGAGGTACAATTTTATATTTTGCATTCTTTTATTGTTAGTATTTGTTATGCTAAGATGAAAGTAATAATAGTGTTAGTTTCGATTTTGTAGTTTTCGTTATTGACAGTTACGATAGCTTTGCTCTTGGTGATTACGGACATTCACAAGAGGAAGTTGCATCCATGGAGGCTGTTGCGGCTACCTCAAACCAACCGGGGTTGTTACCGGAAGGGCAAAGGGGAGTTCCATCATCAGGTTCCACGGCAGCATCTTCGTCGATGACCACCAGAGTAAAGAGGTCGAGGCCATCTACATCGAGAGTGTGGGATAATTTCAAAAGGACAACCAAGCCAGACGCACAGGGAAATCAGGTACCATATGCTGTTTGCAAAATTTATCGCAATGAATTGTCTAGGAGGTCTACAGGTGGAACGGGGCACTTGCTTAGACATGCTACAAGATGTAAGACCAAGCAAGGATTGGTGATGAGGCAGTACAACCCCGACGGTACGGTACATAGCTAGGACTATGATCCTGGGGTAGCCCATCAATCTCTCTGTCGTTTAATTGCTTATGAGGATTTACCGTTAGGCTTTGGGGAGTCTACTCATTTTCAAAATTACATTAGGACTGCGCATAATCCTAGAATTTCTGTCATTTCTAGACAAACAACAACTAGGAATCGAGTATAATACTACAATGAACGCCGTAATAAAATAAAGGAACTATTTAGTGCGTGCGCATTTTCGGTGGCCCCGACCTCAAACATATGGAGTGGTTGGGCTATGGAGGATTATCTTAGTGTAGTTGCTCATTATGTTAATGATGACTTGGTAATAGAGAAAAGAATCGTATGTTTGAAATTAATTGATGTAGCACACACGGGTGAGAATATTGTGGACTGTTTTATCAAAGTCGTGGAAGACTTTGGTCTTACAGACAAAATATTCTCAATTACTTTAGACAATGCCACTTCGAACTCTAGGTCCATGGATATTCTTACTCCAGTGTTAAGTACATATGCTGATTCCTTCTTGCTACATCAGTGATGCGCTTGTCATATTATTAACCTTATAGCCAAATCTGGTTTGAAGAGGTTGAATTCGTATATTAAAGCTTTTCGCGATGCTATTTGTTTCTTGAATAATTCTAACGTAAGAATAGCAGCATATAAGAACTTCTGCAGGATGATAGGTGTACATCTAAGAAAGTTCGGGTTGGACATGCCGGTACAATGGAACACCACTTACTTGATGCTTAAGAGTATTTTACCATATAAGAGCACATTTTTTGTTTTTATTCAAACACACTATCAGAGCACAGACGGTATGATACTACTGACTGAGCAACATTGGTTTGTTGCTAAGAAGATACTACAGTTTTTAGAAATTTTTGATGAGGCCACGTTGCTTTGTCCGCTGTCTACTATCCAACATATCATATTATTGTGCATACTATTTTAAATATTGCTACTCAATTGAAAATGTATGAAAATGACTTAGTTTTACGCGACGCTATTGTTGCTATGAAAAGTAAATACCTTAAATATTGGAGAGAAATCCCTTTCCTATACGTATTTACATTTATTTTAGATCTTAGAGGTAAAATTGAAGCATTTGATAATGTTCTTGATCTTCTTAGTGATGCTACAGGGCTAGACTATACTAACTATTTTGTAGAAATTCGTTCTCGGTTACATGAGGTTTACCAAAGGTATGAAAATAAGTTCCAAGGAGTCCGCCTGCAACAACCTCTAATGGCCCCCACCTCAAGTAGCAAGACAAATATGTGGGGCAAGATCTCTTCTGTGGCTCTTCCTCCAGATCCAGGTCTTCTTCTTCTACAGCGGCACCAAAAGTCCAAGATCAACCTCTCACCCAAGGAGCAGAGAACTATCCACCTATCTAGACAATGATAGAGTGGATTTCAACCAAGAAAACTTCAAAATTTTGCACTGGTGGCATGAGCATAAGTTAGCATATCCCGTACTATCCATACTTGCACGCGATGTGTTAACTGTTCCTGTCTCGACGGTTTTCTCCGAGTCTGCTTTCAGTCTTTCTGGAAGAATATTGCAGGAGAAAAGAACACCTCTCACGTGTGAGATGGTGGATATACTTCTAACTGTGAAGGACTGAGAACAAGTTGATTCACAAACACAACAATCAGTGGAAAATCTAGAGTTTTTAGAGGTGTTCAAAAATCTGTACCTAGACAACGACACATAAAACAAGGATGTATCGTGTATGTAGAGCTATAGACTGCACTCTTTTTCCTTTGCCAATGTTTTCTCATGTTGAGCTTTTACTTGGCAAATATTTTAACAAGGCAGCCATTTGAACATTAATAAAACTCTTCATTACATTTTCAATATGTTTGTCTCATTTTCTACATTTTTCATACCTATTTATGAATTCTACACATTTTTCTGAATTTTTTTTAGAATTTTCGGACCTAACAGGCCAAGTAGGCCACAACCGGGTCATCGGGCTAAATAGGCTCTGACCGGCCTGGCACGGCACGACAGGACATCAGGCCGTTTCTAGGCTGCCTCCCCGGCACGTGGGCCAACACAGCACAACCCATCTATTAGCCGAGCCACAATGAGCCAGGCCGCATCGTGCCTGAGCCGGACCGCCCATCTAGCCACCACTATCTCACAACAGCTTGCATATCTCACTGACGACATAACAACATGTGCCGCCAACCCACGATGAATGGAATCCTACTGGTTAAATGGAGAGCGTTTTGATGCGAGCGCAGAGAGGCCACGTCGCCTCGATTTTTTTTTTGCCGTCGATTCAGCGGCTAGAGTGGCCAAATGGGCCGGCCGGCACGCCATGTTAGCCCGGCCAAGCCGCACGCACGGCCCGCCTTGTTCATGGGCCGTGCTTGGTTCGGCATGAGACCCGCCGTGCAGGCGCCACCTCGGCTAAGACGGGCGGCGGCAAGACGCAGACGATCAGGCGTCGTGAAGCTCGGCAGATGGCACGCACGCGCGACGCGGCGGCCAGCCAGCAGCAGGCGCAGCGCGATGGGGAGGCAGAGGCGAGGCAGAGGCGGGCCCGAGCAGAGCCGGAGGAGGAGGCTGCAGCTGGGAGCCAGGATCCGGGCCGGGGCGAGCGGGCTCGCGGCGCACGCAGTCTGTCTGCACGGAGCAGAAGGAAGGAGGAGGCCGTCGCGAGCTCACAGCGACGCTGGCAGACCGAGCGGAGGAGGAGGAGATGGGAGGCACTGCCATGAGGCGCCGCCATGGGAGGCGAGGAGTCGACGCCTTGGGAGGCGGTGGGTCGTCGCCATGAGGCGAGGAGGCGGCGGGTCACCGCCATGGGATCGGGAGGCGAGGAGGCGCTGCCTTGGGAGGCGAGGAGTCGACGCCTTGCACCGCGGGAGGCGAAATGGTGAGGAGGGGGGGTCATGGTGGCGGCAGCGAGGATGGAGGGCGGGGCGACCAAGCAGGAGAAGAGAAGACGGGCGGTCGGGCGGCACGGGCGAGGCGAGGGAGAAGACGGGAGAGAGAGAAGAAGAGGGCGCGCGAGGCCGGGCCGTGTCGTGACGTGGGCCGTGCCCGGCACGGCACAGCTTGAAAAAATGGCCGTTTTTTTTTACCGTTGAGTGAATTTTTTGACCGTTGAGTGATTTTTTTTTTTACCGTTGGGGGGCTTAAAAATAGCAAAAAAATTGAAAAAATTCCGAAATTTTTTCTATAAATAGGCATCATACCCCCCCTTCATTCAGCACCCCTTCATTCTCTATTCTCTCTTTGAAATTGTGTTGTGCAAATTCAAATCCGTGTTGAGCTAATTTGGCAAAATTCAAAAAATTTGTGCCAAAATTTGGAAATTTCAATTTTAAATTAAACAAGTCAAATAAAGAGGTACAATACTATTTTTGTAATACTTTTATTGTCAATTATTATTATGCTAAGATTAAAGTAGTAATAATGTTAGTTTCGATTTTGCGATTTAGTTATGGACGATCCTTACGATAGCTTTGCTCTTAGTGAGTTCGGACTTTCATCTGACGAAATATGCGTCTATGGAGGCGGCTGCGGCTGCCTCAAATGAACCGAGGAGCAAGTCATTGAGTTCCGTCATCATGCTCGACATCGACATCGTGCTCAACGAGAACCGAGCAAAGAGGTCGAGGCCGTCTACATCGGGAGTGTGGGAGAATTTCGATAGGACAACCCGGCAAGACACAACGGGAAATGAGGTACCATATGCTATTTGTAAAATTTGTCGCCATGAATTGTGCGCAAAGTCTCTGGTGGAGCAGGGCACTTGCTTAGACATGCTACAAGGTGTCGAACCAAGCAAGGATTGGCGATGAGGCAGACACAGCTGCAATACAACCCCGACGGTATGGTATCTAACTGGGACTACGATCCTCAGGTAGCCCGCCAATCTCTCTGTCGTTTAATTGCTTCTGAGGATTTACCGTTAGGCTTTGGCGAGTCTGCTTCTTTTCAAAATTATATTAGGATCGCGTAATCCTAGATTTTCTTCCGTTTCTAGACAGAGACAACAACAAGGATCTAGTGAAATACTATAATGAACGTCGTAATAAAATAAAGGAACTATTTAATGCGTGCACATTTTGGTGGCCTTGACCTCGGACATATGGAGTGGTCGGGCTAGGGAGGATTATCTTAGTGTAGTTGCGCATTATGTTAATGACAAGCGGGTAATGGAGAAAATGATTATAGGTTTGAAATTAATTGATGTAGCACACACGGGGGAGAATATTGCGAACTGTATTCTCAAAGTCGTGGAAGACTTTGGTCTTACAGATAAAATATTCGCAATTACCTTAGACAACGCCGCTTCAAACTCTAGGGCTATGGACATTCTTACTCCAGTGTTGAGTACATATGCTGATTCGTTCTTGCTACATCAACGATGTGCTTGTCATATTATCAACCTTATAGTCAAATGTGGTTTGAAGAGGTTGAGTCCGTATATTAGAGCTTTTCGCGATGCGATTTCTTTCTTGAATAATTCTAACGTAAGAATAGCACAATATAAGAACTTCTGCAGGGCGATGGGTGTACGTGCAAGAAAGTTCGGTTTGGACATGGAGGTAAGGTGGAACTCTACTTACCTCATGCTTAAGCATATTTTACCATACAAGAGCACTTTTTCTGTTTTTATTCAAACACACTATCTTAGCATCGCGGTACTTTGCTATTAAGCGAGCAACATTGGTTCGTTCTTTGAGAAGGTCTTGTCATTTGTAGAAATTTTTACGAGGCAAGCTGTTGCTTTGTCATTTGTCTACTATCCAACATCTCCTATCATTGTGCATACTATTTTAAAGATTGCTACTCAATTGAAAATGTATGAAAATGACTTAGTTTTACGTGAAATTTGTTGTTTCCATGAAATCTAAATACCTTAAATATTGGAGAGAAATCCCTTACCTATATGCATTTGCATTTGTTTTAGATCCTAGGGCTAAAATGGGTGCATTTGGTCTTGTACTTGATCTTCTTAGTGATGCTACTGGGACTAGACTATACTAACTATTTTGCGTAAATTTGTTCTCGATTATATGAGGTTTACCAAAGGTATGAAAATAAGTTCCGAGGAGTCCGCTCGCAACGACCTCCAGTAGCCCCCACCTCGAGTGGGAAGACAAGTATGTGGGGCACGATCTTCGGTGCCTCTTCCTCCGAGTCCAGTCAAGGTCTTCGTCTTCTTCTTCTTCTCGCACTGGCCTTTGCTTTCGACCAAGAGCCACAAGGAGCGGGGAACTATCCACCTATACGGACAGCGATACGGTGGATTTCAATATGAAGGCTTCGACATCTTGCAATGGTGGCAAGCCCATAAGTTAACATATCCCGTGCTATCCATGCTTGCACGTGATGTGTTAATTGTACTCGTCTCTACGGTTTCCTCCGAGTGCGCTTTCGGTCTTTACGGAAGAATATTGGAGGAAAGAAGAACAAGTCTCACAAGTGAGATGGTGGAGCTCCTTTTAGCTGTGAAGGGCGGGAACAGCCGATTCATGAACACAACACTGTGGAAAATCCAGAGTTATCGGAGGTGTTCGAAAATTTGTACTTAGACAATGACACCGACACATAGAACAAAGATGTATCATGTGCAGAGAATTGTAGAGCTACAGTGTACTCTTTTCCTTTGCCAAGGTTTTCTCATTTTTGAGTTTTTACTTGGCGAAGGTTTTAACGAAGCAGCTAGTTGGACATTAATAAAGCTCTTTATTACATTTTCAATATGAGATTTCTAATTTTCGTGTCTATTTTAGAATTCTACATATTTTATAATTTTTTTGGATTTTTTTATTTTTTTTGGATTTTCTTGTTCTGATGGGCCAAATAGGCCGAGCACGGCCCGACAGCCGAACGGAGCCGCGTCGGCCCAAGACCAAGGCACGAATGCCCGTCGGGCCGTGTCTAGACCGCGACCCCAGCTATAGGCCGGCACGACCCGACACGAATAGTACACAGACCGAAATAAACCGTACATAAATAGATTGTACCTAGCCGGACCCGTGCCTTGCCGGGCCGAACGGCCCATTTGGCCAGGTCTGTTCGCGGCCCTCCTATTTTTCCTTGCTTAGTGCTCGTCTGCGATGCTTCAGTTGCCTTCAAAATCGTCCCTGTCAGTCTTCGTTCCCTCCGCTTCTTCTACCTCTCCCTCCCTGGCCCCTGTTGCTTCGTCCTTATTGCCCCCTTCTCCTTGCTTCCACATGCTCTGCGCGCCCCCCCCCTCCCCGTATGCTCTTTTTCCCATCACCACCCTTCTTCTTCTTCTTCGCCGCCACCCCACCTGGCTCCTTCTTCTTCCCCCAAAAATCCCCCTCCCCCGCCCTCACTTACCTAGTTCCTCCCCGACCACCTCCGCTACCAACTGTGGTGATCTGTAAGCATGGTGACCTCTCTCCTGATCTCTCGCCGGAATCTTTATTTGCCTTTGCTAGATGGATGTGGTTCTTGATTTGGCATTGCTCGTTCCCTCCGCTTCTTCTCCCTCTCCCTCCCTGGCCCCCGTTGTTTCATCCTCATCGCCCCCTCCTCCTTGCTTCCACAAACTCTGCCTGACCCTCCCTCCCCTTCCCCCCCTTCCCCTCCCGTCTGCTCTTTTGCCAATCACCACCCTTCTTCGCCACCGCCGCCGCCCCACCAGGCTCCTTCTTCTTCCCCAAAAAGGCCCCCCTCTCCGCCTAAACACCCATTCCCTCCCCAACCTTGCTTCTGCTACTAGCAGTAGATCTGGATGTAGGTACTTTAATCATCATGCATGTCATCACATAAAGCCACTAGTCCAGCACTAGAACACCTAGGGTTAGAGGGGGTCGGGAGACTCACGGTCGCCGATGAACGCCATGAGCGAAGACCCGTGCCTGCGTGATGCAGGCGTGAGGAAGAGTCGGTGAAGACCGCAGTGTCGCTGGTGTACGGGGAGTCGCCGGCGGAGTCCTGCAGAGGTGGCGGCGACGGCCTTCCCGTTGCTAACAGCGCACAGTAGATCGGCTAGCACTTAGGGTTTGTTCGGTGTTGAACTCTCACGAGCGATAAATGCGTACATGAGAGGCGGAACCTGGACCTTTTATATGGCGTACAGGCAGCGGGAACCGTAACCATGAGTTGGTTATGCACCCCCGATCAGGACGCTGAAAAATGGGAACGTGGGTTTCCCCACGTCTCCCTCATCTCGGCCGTTTGGCCTAGATCAATATCCAACATTCTCCCACTTGATCGTAAGGCTAAACATCATAAGCCCTTTCTCAATAAAAGTTCACACCAAAGTAATGCTTCACAACAGTCAATTAAGTACCGCTGGACATCAGTACTTATAGTGCTCCCTTCTATATTGATCGGATAACATAATACTTCATGGGAGTTGGTTACTTTATATGGTCCTCTTATTCCAGGATCACAGGCTCTCCAATAAACCCATGCCGGCAACATGATCACGAAAAATATTGGGTGGTAAGTCTTTTGTGAGCGGATCCGCAAGCATAAATTTAGTTCCAATATGCTCAACCTTAATTGTTTGATCCTGGACTCTATCTTTCACAACATGATACTTTATGTCAATGTGCTTGGCAGCTGCACTCGACTTGTTGTTACTCGAATAGAAAACTGCGGGTTGATTATCGCAGTACAAAACGAGTGGTCTAGAGATGCTGTCTACCACTCTCAATCCCGGGATAAAGTTCTTAAGCCATACAGCCTGCCCGGTAGCCTCATAACATGCTACAAATTCAGCCTGCATTGTCGACGATGCAGTAAGTGTTTGCTTTACACTTTTCCATGAAATCGCTGCTCCTGCGAGGGTGAAAATATAACCGGATGTGGACTTCTTAGTGTCTTTACACCCCGCAAAATCAGCATCAGAGTAACCGACAACCTCAAGGTTATCGCATTTTCTGTATGTGAGCATGTGACCTTTAGTGCCTTGCATATAGCGCAGGACTTTCTTAACGGCTTTCCAGTGGTCCAGTCCTGGATTTGACTGATATCTGCCAAGCATCCCGGTAACAAAAGCTAAATCAGGGCGCGTACATACTTGAGCATACATAATACTTCCGACAGCAGAAGCGTAAGGTATAGCCTTCATCTGATCAGATTCATAGTCATTCTTTGGGCATTGAAATTTCCCAAACTTATCGCCCTTAACAATAGGAGCAGGCGAGGCAGAGCATTTATGCATATTGTATCTCTTTAGTACTCTGTCAATGTATGCCTTTTGTGATAAACCTAATGTTCCTTTGGACCTATCTCGGTGAATTTCAATACCAAGAACATAAGATGCTTCACCGAGATCCTTCATGTCAAAATTGGACGAGAGAAAACTTTTAGTTTCCCGCAGCATGTCCACACTGCTGCTGGCCAATAATATATCGTCCACATAAAGAATTAAGAAGGTGTAATTACTCCCCCTGAACTTAACATAAGTACAATTATCAACATCATTCTCCTTAAATCCAAATTTCCTTATGACTTCATCGAACTTAAGGTACCATTGCCTAGAAGCTTGCTTTAGGCCATATATGGATTTCTTTAGTTTGCATTTTCAGAGCCCTCAACAGAAGGAGTAGCCACAGAATTAACTGGAGACGCAACAGGAGTTGCAACTACAGGATCAACTGTGGGCACAACCACTTGGGGCACAGGAAAATCAGTCTGTCGGATTAGCGGTGAAGCAACATAAATCCGCTTCTCCTCAAGATCAATTTTTCTAGGCTCCAAGTCCCCACTGATGCCATCATTTTCCAAGAACACAGCATGCCTTGTCTCTACAAATTTTGTGGTACGATCTGGACAATAAAATCGGTACCCTTTAGACCTATCAGGGTAGCCAATGAAATGACAACTCACAGTCTTGGGATCTAATTTCCCAATTTGTGGGTTAAAATCCCCACACATGGAGGTAGTTCAAACTAGGTTTTCTCCCAGTCCATAATTCATAAGGTGTTTTAGGCACTGATTTACTGGGAACCCGATTGAGTATGTGTGCAGCGGTCTTTAATGCTTCCATCCATAACTTTACAGGCAAAGTGGAGTAGCTCAACATACTTCGAACCATGTCCATAAGTGTGCGGTTTCTTCTTTCCGCTACTCCATTTTGCTGGGGATCACCAGGCATTGAGTACTGGGCGACTATACCATTTTCTTGTAGGAACCTGGCGAAAGGACCAGGAATCTGCCCATAAGTTGCGTGTCGCCCATAATACTCTCCCCCGCGATCCGAGCGCACTACTTTAATCTTTAGACTGTGCTGATTTTCAACTTCAGCCTTAAATATCTTAAATTTATCAAGTGCCTCCGATCTCTCTTTAATGGGATAGATATAGCCATAATGTGAGTAATCATCAGTGAACGTAATAAAAGAATCATAACCATCCACTGATGTCACAGGGAAAGGACCACATATGTCAGTATGAATTAATTCCAAAATCCCTGTGCTTCGAGTAGCACCTTTCTTTATTTGCTTTACATACTTGCCTTTGATACAATCAAGGCAATGATCATCCGAATCATTAAAGTCTAAAGGGTGGAGAATTTCATCTTTAATGAGACGTTCAATTCTCCCCCTCGAAATGTGGCCCAAACGACAGTTCCACAATTTCGACGAAGTCTCATCAATTCGCTTGCGCTTTTTATTCACACCACATACATTCATAGATATAGGAGAATCTTGCAGGGATAACATATAAATCTTGTCGTGTCGGATGGCACGACCAACATTATCATTATTAAAATAAATCAGACACTTTTCGTGTCCAAAATTACAAGAATATCCATCATTATCTAATAATGGAACAGAAATTAAGTTTCTTCTCATCGAGGGAACATAAAGAACATCATTGAGTTTCATTACAAAGCCATTATTCAAAACTAAAGAAACTGATCCAATAGCGTGAATTTCGACTTCCATTCCATTAGCCACTCTTAGGCTTCTTTCCCCTCCGAGACTTCTCAACATATGGAATCCCTTTTTGGCGAGCCATTTCAGCCATCCAGGACAATCATCTTTGAAGTGGTCCTTCGACTGACAAAAATAGCATTCATCACTTTTCTTCTGTCCATTTGAGCTCCCAGGACCTGAAGCGTTTTTAGGCGCCTTAGGGTGCTGTGGATGCTATGGCTTCTGTGGCTTCTGATAAGGGGAGTAGGCTTGCTCCTTCTTTCCCTTTCCTTTATAGCCTCCTCTATTTCTAGAGGGACCAGCTTTATTTGAGGAGCCGACTTGATTCACAAAATCAGTAGCCCCCTCAGCCTTGAGCCTCTCTTCCTCCTGAGAAACATTAGCGATCAACTCGCTCATGGTCCAATTGTCCTTAATGGTGTTATAGTTCACCTTGAAAGCTTCAAATTGCTTAGGAAGAGACATCATAATATAATGGACAACGAAACCATCAGAAATTGCCATGTCCATTGTCTTAAGTCTAGCAGCAATATTGATTATGGTCATAATGTGCTCACGGACATTTCCAGTACCGTTGCACTTAGTGTTCATGAGCCTGTGCATTAGGGTGGTAGCATAAACCTTAGAGGACCCCTTAAAGTGATCCTCGATGGAAGACAAATAGTCCTTCACCCTTTCCTTTTCAGGGATTGCTCCCCTTATGGCTTCACTGATGGAGTTCTTCATTACAGCAAGTGAAACACGGTTAGACCGCTCCCACTTCCCAGTGTTAGTTTTGTACTCCTTCATTTTATCATCAAAATTGTCCTCCCCTTCAGTAGGAGCAACAGGCTCATCGAATCTGAACGCGTAGTCCAGATCCAAGAGCTGAAAAGTCGTCATAAGTGTAAACTTCCATTTCTGAAAGTTACTACCATTAAGTGGCTCAATTGCATTAAACTGAAGCAGCTGAAAAATTTTAAAATTTATATCAGGAAAGCGCATAATTAATTTGCATGAAAAGTTAATCTTACGTTGGTATTATTAACAACATGCTCATAAGAATTTTTCGCATCACCGTTGGGCAGAAGCGAAAAATTTAACATAATTTATGGCATGCAATTACAATTAACGTTGGTCAAAGAGTAATAGCATGGCAAAATTAAACATAATAAAATAAACATAATTGATAACATGCAATCACAATTAACGTTGGTCAAAGAGTAATAGCATGTAAAACTAAATACAGCCCTCCAATTGAATTTCCCGTTGGTTCCATTCAATTAGGGGCAGAACATTACGCAGCGGAAAAGGGCATAATAATTTTCAGCAGCTTAGCAACATTATCCGTTAATAATTTCATGAGAGACATCAAATAATCAATAATTAAACATGAGATAAACCATAAATACATGAAATATATATACTGAAAATAAAGGCCCAATAGTCTGAAATATACATCATAAATTTCATGTATATATATATATACCTAAATGCATGCATGAAATATATGAGATTATGGCTGTTGGGTCAAAACCCAACAGTCCCATCAATTAGCCGGCTCCACCGGCCCATCAAACCTTCCCCCACCCAGGCCAACATTTCGCCGGCCCAGCTTGCAGCCCCGCCTTTCATCACGGCCGTCCATCTGATCGGACGGCGCGGAGTGTTTTGCGCCCAAACAAAACCGCCCCCCAAAACCTACCTCATTCATGGCTCCTCCCCAAAAACACGGAGTGGTGGCGGCGGCGGCATAAAAAAAGAGCGGCGGTGAAGCGCAAAAGCGGCAGCACGGGTAAAACGGCGACGCAGGCGTTGCGCAAGACGCAAGACGCTTCGGCGAGGCAGCGGCGGCGTGAGGCGGTGGAAGCGCTCATGAGGCGGATCGGCGGCGGCAAAGCGGCGACGCGCCCGGGAAGGAGCGGCAGCTGGCCACCGGGCGGAGCGGCGGCACCAGCGTGGCTACTGGCGACGCAGGGCGGCGGCCTCAAGCGAGCGGCAGCTCACGACAGCGCCCATGAGGAGGCGGAGCGGAGGCTCCGTCCGCTTCGGCCGGAGACGACCCCGGCGGAGCGATGGCGCTGGCGGCGGCGGCGCCCGAGGCGGCCAGATCTAAAAGCGTAAGTCCCTTTTTTTTTGATTTGGGGATTTAGGGTTTCGGGTGGGTTTGACATTTTGGGGATTTCATCAGAAAAAATTTGGGGAAAAGCCTTAGGGTTCGCAAGCAATTCGATTCCCCTCCTTCTAATATTCTACCCGAGCCCAAGAACAAGCATCAGAAAACCCTAATCCTAAGCATAACCGAGTACATCAGGGGCTAGGGTTCTAGGAAGCTAGCGGTGGCTCTGATACCAAATGTAGGTACTTTAATCATCATGCATGTCATCACATAAAGCCACTAGTCCAGCACTAGAACACCTAGGGTTAGAGGGGGTCGGGAGACTCACGGTCGCCGATGAACGCCATGAGCGAAGACCCGTGCCTGCGTGATGCAAGCGTGAGGAAGAGTCGGTGAAGACCGCAGTGTCGCCGGTGTACGGGGAGTCGCCGGCGGAGTCCTGCAGAGATGGCGGCGACGGCCTTCCCGTTGCTAACAGCGCACAGTAGATCGGCTAGCACTTAGGGTTTGTTCGGGGTGTTGAACTCTCACGAGAACGTCGTCGTACATGAGAGGCCGGAACCCAGACCTTTTATATGGCGCTGTGCAACGGGGAACCGTAACCATGAGTTGGTTATGCACCCCCGATCAGGACGCTGAAAAATGGGAACGTGGGTTTCCCCACGTCTCCCTCATCTCGGCCGTTTGGCCTAGATCAATATCCAACACTGGAAGCATGGTGACCTCTTTCCTCATCTCTCGTCGGAATCTTTATTTGCCTTTGCTAGATGGATGTGGTTCTTGATTTGGCGTTGCTGGGTGCAAATGAGGCGTACTACAGGGCGGCGTGATCAAATGCAGGGATGGATCAGGTAGGTCCACCGGGGACTAGTTCAACGACGACTTCTGCGAATGCCCCGATAACACCGACGAGCCAGGTATCGCATTCTTCTCGTCCTCTTGAATTCACATGAGCTTCCACTGTTAGCTTGTGCCCTCGAATTTTTGGCTCGGGTTTCGATTTGGTTCGCTGTGAGTTTGGCTAGGGTTCTATCCGCTACTGGAGAGTAAATATTTAGGGATTTTTATCTTGCTGCTCTGCTCCTCCTCGTGGACTCACCCATGGATCCCATCATGAAGCTCCTCGAGGATGACGAGCTGCCCGGCCTAACCCGAACCTCCCCGCCTTTCTTGCCATTTTCATCGATTTCTTGGGAAAGAGAAGGATTGAAATGGTGGTTAACTTGTCCGCACAGTTTCGTCAGTCTTGTCTTTTGTTGCGCATTTTTTAGTCTTACATCTCAAATTTAGCCAATTTGATGTGTTTTGAGTTGCTTGGATGCGTGCGCGGATCGAGGTGTTAGTTGGCGCTCATGTACCCATGATGTAGGATTGATGGGGTGGAGTTTCAGTACAACATTCTTATAAAGTTCGACGCCGTCGAGAGCTCCACAGATAGCTTCCACATGTATTTCGGTGGGAAGCAGTTCTCATCGCTGGAGGTGTTGCCTTGTTTTTGTTCTGCCTGGTCCATTTGACTCTCTGCAACTGTGAGTACATCTGTACATGTATGTTATATGACGTGATGATCGATTGAAGGTTGATGTGCTGTAGGGTGGTGTTTGTCGTGTCCGTTCTGTGGAAGATGTCCACTACACTCAGTTGATTGAGCATGCACATAGCTCGGCCCAGCAACCTACCTGCCCGGTATGTCTTGGTGTGTGGAGGTGGTTAAATATGCACTTCACATTGATAAAAATTCTTAATTAGAAGTTCAGAGTATCTCTGCAGGTTTTGGTCTTGTATTACAATGGTTAGGACTCTGGAGTGCTCACCTACCTGCATTTTTTTTCCAATTATGTCATTTCCGAACTAGTATAGTGGAATGTTCACTTGGTGATAAAAAAATGCATTTCGCAACTTAAGAATGTTTAGGATGTATGATGATTACATATAGACTTGGGCATCGCATAATAAAATAAGCCACATAATTGAAATCTGGTTTTAAAACATCTGAATCCGCCATTTCTTTATTTCGATAAAGAACTTAGTCTCTATTAATTTTTCATGTCATGTTGTGCCTCCTGAATTTTTTACTAGATATGCATTGCTTTTAGCCTCCTGATGTATTTGTCCTGCTATTAGTCCCTAATAGAAGGTTCATACATGTATATGTAATTTTGGGAGCGTTGCAAATATCATCATTGGAATTGACTTCACATATAGGAGGCTAAGATGGTCAATATTCCTGCCTAGGCTGCTATTGCATAATTGAATTACATTGGCAATGGGTGCCAGGCATATCTTTATTGCTGTTACATGAAATTTTTTTTACCATTCTGTTTAAATTTCAAATCATGATGTAGAGGCTTGATTCCGTGCCTGCTTAGTAGTTTTCTAGCATATTTTTCCTTTAGCCCGAGCAATACGACTTGACCAAGATCCTGGAGGCATTCTTACTACAGTATGCAGCTATTCAGTCTACTGTTCATGCATATCGAAATGGATAGGCTCTTCGTGCCCAGTAAGATCTTAAGATGATTTACTTACTGTTTTTTAGCTTGCTAACTGCAGTGTTATGTTGTCTATATGTACTCGACATGCGGTGCTGATGCGTGAATCAGTGAGGCTCTACTGAACCGTAAAGTTGAAGCTGTAATATATTAACTAAATTAGCTTCGTGGAAATTATTAGCTATACCATCACAATAGATCTGTATTACTCTTTTTAACAGCTGTGTACTTTCCTTTCTTTAAGATTGTTGGAGAGTACAATGATCTCCTCACATGTCAGCTTGAAAAACAAAGAAATGTAAGTCTGTACATGCTTGTGCTTGTCTGATTTTTATTTTCAGGCAACAAACTGCTCTTATACTGAAAGAAAAGATGGCTTGGGAAGCTTGAGGAGGAGGTTAGTATGGTTAAAGCAACTGTTGTTTTGTTCAGATTGTATGCTGCACTTGTCACAATACATTTACCATGGATATGCAAGCGATTCTTCAGCCCAAAGCTCTGCATATGCATAGCACTGTGTGTTTTCTTAATAGGGCATTGTTTATACATGTATAATGGATGTGAAGTCTGATTCGTGTAATCATACTACCAGATACAATAATCCACTTGTGGTTTGTGAAAAGTTTGGGTTATAATGTGCTCCCAATTATTTACATATTTCGTAGGTATCTCCTGGTCACTAGATACTTTGTGTATTTACGCCTTTTAATGATGTCAGTACAAATTGGCAATTCTACTGATAGGAAGCCATGGAGACGGACACCCTTCAAACACTGATACTCCTCTTGTAGCATGGGGGCCTGGGATTAGAAACCCAAAGTTCTTAGCCTATACAGACAAACCCGACGATGGCTTTTGATTTGTTGATGACCATAAACATGATATGCCTACACCACAAGATTGTGCCCTTGAAGTCTTCGAAAAAATGAATGTCAACCAGGCTGGTATAACTCTCTAACGGTGGCTTACAAATTTCCATATACAAACATTTTTTCATTTCTTCTTCAGCATCGTTCTTAAACAAAATAATGCCTTTTCTCATTCGTTCATACAAATTGCAGGCTACACTTGTGGGTTTGCCATGCCCATTGAATTCTGTGGGAAACTTACCTACTCATTATTTTAGGCTAAGCAAGGTCAGGCAATAAACACTAAAATACTAAACAGAACTGTGTTTACGCTTGGCCTGCGCACTAATTGTTAAAGTTTATTTCCCCGTTATTTCTGTCATTATACAGGCTGATGAAGTTGCGGTAGTTCTGGCCAACACAAAGGAGATTCTTAATCAGTTTCTCCAAAAGTATAAATCCATTGAGGCAGTTCTGGACAACACCGTAAACTATATTTGTGTAAATGAAGTTCGACTCTTAGGACACGTGCAATGGCGATGTGCTTCATCTCTCTAATCCATCGTCATTTATTGACGCTAATTTGTTACCCATTGTGGTATTCTTTTGGCTTCTCAAATCAATGTGAAATCTAGAGTTCCACCTGGAATGGCTATTTTTAATTGGGATTAGTGACGCGTTACATAGTCCTTGTCATTTGTGGACTTTGAGAAAGAAAGTTGATAAATACCCGTGCGTTTATCCCACGTGCCTTGGCACGCGCAAGTGCTACTAAGTATATATTGATTACTTCCCTACGCCCAATAACGTATCATTATATATAGTGAGTATTGTGTGTAGTGCATATACGATACAATAAGTGTTTGCAAATATAAATCGTCTTTGGCACTGATCAACGCAACATCCAAGCTATCACCTTGAGGTCCTTGACCACTAATTTGTATCACAACATGCTTTTATAAATCACAAGAATCACTTACGGTGAAATCATATTCTACGACGAATCTAGTAATACAAATTTTAGTAGTAAATCTAGATGGTTTTAATATATCTATAGACAACCCTAAATGATTGACTGACACGTATTCTAGAATGACTTTTATTTAACATTATTCCAACATAATGTTACTACCATGTTTTTTTTAATAATACTATTTAAAAAATAATAACAAAAATAAATAATTGATTTTGTTTTTACAAAAATAGGCTATTGTCGTTAGTTCAAATGGCGACACCAGCCTTGTCGCCCACCCAACATGCATTAAATGCCACTGTCGCTAGTTCCAGATCCTATCGCCATTTCAAATGTCGATTAGCCTAGAATTATTGGCAAATCGTCATTTGGAATGGCGACAGGAACCCGCCGAAAGATCAACCTAAAATCACTTTAATTCGAAGAAAATGGAAAGGGGGGGAAGAGAGAGGAGCAGAGGGGAGGAGTGACCTAGCAAAGCGCTGCCATGTGAGAGCCACCAAGCGATTAAACTCGAAATGCTTAACCTACTAATTGGTCCTAGCATAACGAATTAAATTTCCCCGCTCTCAGGGTATTATGTGCCTCCCAGCATAGCGGTACATATACCCACTCACAAAATCAAACATCAATGTCATACAAGTCATTACAATATCGATATCAACAATGTTTACAATACAAAAGGCATACAAAGTTCAAAGTTATTAAATAGGGCCGATTGGCCAAATAGCATAACAAGGTAAAGAGTTTGCAGCGGAAATACAAGTCATAAGATGGCAGCAAAAGAAAGCCAACCGGCTGCCCTTACCCACAAGGCAACTGACCGAAAACGTCGAGCTAGTCATCCCACTCGTAGTCGGTCTCACAATGGTCAATCCCTTGGGGATCAACCTCCTTTGAACAAGTGGACAATCTGGTTAAGTACAAAGTTGTACTCGCAAGTCTTACAAACAACATAATAGATATATATGCATTCATGTATCAAAGAAAGGCTACTACACTAAGTAGATTTCAGTATAAAGCCGTTTTCTTAGCAATAGATTAATAGATTGTAAAACAATTGATCAAATTTGTTTTTATTTGTTCAAATAACAGCGAGATAACATTTATAAATATAATTAACATCCTAGAGGTGCTGCCCACAGCCACCACAACAAATAGCACGAATTACCCATTCGTGCCACCCGATGTCAAGTTTTATCGAAAACGTAAAGTCTAATTCTTGCATGACCTAACCAAGCATTGTCATAACCAAGAACGTGGCTACTCGAGTAGATTAAACCCTGCAGGGGTGTACAACTTTATCCACATACCGGACCGCTCTTTTGCCAAGCTATATAGCACAGTTCCTTAGGTATATCGGCAGAGCTAAGTCCTACGAGACGTTTTCCAATGAGATGTATAAGCTAAGAGCCGCTCATATGGGTGAAACCCTCCGTGAACCACTCTTGTGTGTGCAAATGGGGCTCCCACAGAGGACCCATATGTTGTTTTGGATCCACCGGTAAAGCCTCAGTCAACTACCCCTCGGGGTAAATCCTTATTCAACCACCGATGCCCCTCGGGCGAGAGAATCTAACCGGATCCCACCCTGCACATCCCCGACAACATCAGAATATTTTCATCCCTAGCAACTACCACCTGCGACTCCGAACTAACACACGCCAAAGTACTAATTCAAGAGGGGTTTCCAATACCCTCATGTGGAATGCACACAAGAATGCTTGGATGAGTGACACGAGTAATTCGGTCCTTGTTGACTTGGGCACAAACCGTACACACCCAACAATCACACCAATCATACCATTTGCCCAAGTCCAAATCATTTTCTTTTCAGTTTTAGTTTTTCCACATACAATACATACATGAGTACCCTGACCCAAGTAATTAGAGTGATGATATAATGACCATTGCCAAAGCGATGATCCCCATGCTACCATTCTAAGCATTGCTAAGCGACATCAACTCGTATATTATACATAAATGATCAGAGCCCATCCATCGGGCTCTAAATCACTAGCAAGAATATAACTTAGGCTCAGTGGCATTGTGAAATATTTACCTACAGCTCATGCATCTAATTGGATTAACTACCGCTAATCGAGAATTTAATCATCAACGTAGCATGCATACATACAATTGCAAACAAAATAATTGTATCAACATAGTAGGAGCAATATGATCAAAGGAGGGGGATGCTTGCCTTGCTGGAGATAGTCTACTTGTTGCTGAGGATCACTCTCGTAGATAATTGAACCGTCGAAACCTATTGAATGAATGAGAAGATCCAATAAGAACGAATAACGTCGAATAAAACCTAAAAATTCAATTTTATCCAAAATGCGTGAAATTTACATAGTAGGTATATTATGATTTTAGATGAATTTAGAAACAAGAATAATTTCATTTGGAGTTTGCATGCGAGAGTTATGCCCTAAAAAAATCTGCTAGAGAAGAAATTCAAGAAAAATATGGCTCGGTTACTGTAGACGAAATTCAATATTTTGGCAAAAATTTCCAGAAAGGTGGTGGAGATGAAATTTTTATGTCAGACAGAGCATAACATGATATGAACAATAAAAATTGAATCACCTCATTGGAGTTAATATGAATTTTCTATGCATTTTCAAAGTCATGCTATTAGTGTACAATTAATTTGAATAGCAAGATTTTCAGTGATAGTAACATGTTTGAAACCTATTCAAGTTAAAGTACAATAAAAATGGAAACTAACAAGATTCATTTCACTCAATTTGGAGTTATAAAGAAATACTTATGGATTTTTGAAGTTAAATGAATTTTCAGTGTAAAAATAACTCATTCCAGAAATTAATTCGAATCTTGAACTTTTCTGGGATAGTAACATGTTCAAAACCAATTTTAAGTTAAATTATATTAAAAATGGAAACCAAAAAAATTGGTTTGACCCAATTTGAAGTTAAATTGAATTACTTATGAATTTTTGAAGTTAACATCATTTCCGGTGCAACAATAATCTAATTAGGAAATTCTAAAAGCACTAAATACTTTTTCTACTCAGGCTAACCTAGCCACGATCACTGACCCGTGGGGACCTCTGATTTTACTTGCCTTTTCCATTTAAACTCCAAAAAGAAACCGCTACTGGCAAGGTGGGCCCATGTGCCATACTCTCGGTTTATAAGAACAGTGCATGGACCAAGGTCCACAACACAGTCCACGGGTCTACGGACCACGATGTGGCTTACTGTGCTGGCCAGGTCCGCATGTCAGCCACTAAAAGAGAAATCAGGATTTAAATACCATGTATTAACTATTCATCGAGCCCGCTCATCAGTGAGACTTTAGCGCATTTAAGCCCGGATCAACACAGTAAACACGCTTAGGACAAAGATTAGCTTCTAATGATTGTGCTATAGTGCGGTCCAAATCCGACAACAGAGGCACTCTCTGGTGCAAGCTTGCCTAGTGTGCCACCGGCGAGCTGGACCATGGCGATAGTCAGGGAAGACTAAAATGGAATCCTAGCACTATTGCACACCCAATGGTGCCAGCGGCGATGGCCAGGATGGCGGGTAGTGGTGGAACAGCGAGGAGGAACAAAGGAGAGTTTACAGCCAAAACGCAAATGCATTCCGGCAACACTTTCACACCACTCCCGTGTGCACTAGCTATTAGGGTGTACAAGGAGCATACCGGAGGTGAGAGGGAGGACTAGGATGGACGGAGACGAGCTAGCAACATTGAACTGATGTGGTGGTGGCGCTCCGACGTGGAGGAGGTAACCTGAGAGAAAAGGGAGACAAAGGAAGGGCGGGGAAGCATCAGTGAGAGTCTGAGATGCTCAAAGAGGAAGTAATTCAGAAATATCTCACCGGAAGTGATGCGGCAGTGGAAATGCCCCTTTCGGCTGGAGATAGACACGAAGAGGTCTTCCGCGGGTTCCTGTGGACCAAAACCAAATCGGGTTATGGGATATGGTTCTCGTGTCTAGGAACACAACATGACGCGGGAAGGGAGGGAAGAGCGGCACTGGAGCGGCGAGGGCACGACGGCGACGTAGCGGGGCGTTGGTGACGTGGAGAGGATGACCTATGGGTGGGGCCCATAGGTCAGATAGAGGGAAAGTAAGTGGCTCGATCGGTTTGCTAGGCAGTTGGGTCTGACCGAGTCAACTCGGTCGGTTTGACCGAGTTGAATTCAAAAGGCTGAGAGGGTTTACCAATTTTTAGACCTAGGAGTTTAACTCCAAAAATCATGAAAATTTTAAGAGAGATTAGTGACATTATGTAAAACATTGCATAATTTTTCTAGGTTTTTCATGCACTAAATGTTTCTCTAGAAATGTTTCAAGTTCCTAATTTTGCTATTTGACTTTCACCTCTCTACTTTGACTGTCCTATTTAAAATAACAAATAAATTCTAAAAATCTTGAAATTTTTTAGGTGAGTTTATAAGGTTCTCCAGATCCTATGAAAAATATTATGAGGGACTTTTCACATAATTTGCTTTGTACATCCATTAGGGTTATTAATTCTATGGACTATTGCTTTAGGTTTTCAAAATGCACAAAATCTTTGAATGAAAATCCAGAAAATTCAAAAGACAACAAGATGCATCAAAAGTTTTTATAAGTTCATGTTTTTATACATTTGAAACACAAACCCTTACTTGGGGAATTACATGTCAGTTCGTAGCAGAGGAGATGAAAGAGGGAGGAGCAGATATGATCGCCCACCTTGCAGGTAACTGTTCTTGCAACTGTGATCTAAATTCGAAACCCTAGTAGGTTAGCAAATAAAACTAGGGACATAGAATTGAATGGATTAGATAGTTTCAGATGTATGGATATGTAGTATAGTTTACTGTAGTACATCATTTTAGCAGTGTATAATGTAGTTTATCGTATATATATTATTTATGGTGAAGTATGTGAATGGTTTAGAAGGTTCTAGATGCATTGTTATGTAGTTTATTATCTTCCAGTTCGCCCTTTTAGGTATTTATAGTTTAGTTTCGGATGTCGTTCATCCTGTCGATATTTTTTTTGGTGCAATAATTCTATGAATTAGATAGTTTTATGTATTGTTATCTGGTGTAGTGTGTGTACTACAACATTTTAGCTTTGTGTAGTTTAGTTTCAGATATGTCGTTAATCGTGTATAATTTTTTTGGTGCAAAGATTGAATTAATTAGATAGTTTTAGATATATTGTTATGTGGTGTAGTGTCATGTAGTACATCATTTTAATTGTGTGTAGTTTAGTTTAGGATATGTCGTTAATCGTGTAGAATTTTTTTGGTGCAATAATTGAATTAATTAGCTAGTTTTAAATGTATTGTTATGTGGTGTAGTGTCATGTAGTACATCATTTTAGTTGTGTGTAGTTTAGTTTCGGATATGCCGTTAATTGTATAGATTATTTTTGTGCAATAATTAAATTAATTAGATAGTTTTAGATGTATTGTATAGTTTCGGATATGTCGTTAATCTTTTTTGTGGCATCGCTAATTGCAAAGTTAGTTTGCGGTATGTTTCTTATTACTTTTTGTCTATGTTTCATATTATTAATAATGTAAGCATTGCATTTTTAGGTATGGTGTCTGCAGAAGACGCTGCGTAGTGACCCTACGAGTTGCTTGACACGGCTCACCGTAGCCGTCTCAGTACAGTCCACCCCAACCTGGCGAAGCACCAATTGAGCTTGGCGCGTTGCGGCTGCACACGCCCATGAGGGCGTCGAGGGTCGACCCACGTTGGGTTCCCAAGTACATGTAGTTGTGACCTTCGTGTAAGTTTTTCACGGTGTGGTGTCGTCGACGGGGTCACAAAAATCAACACACAAGGTCACAAATAACCAGATTGCTTCACTTTCGTAGAAGCGTACGACTAGTTTTCGAGCAAACTAGCAAAGGGGATATTCTTCAATTACGGCGAAGAACCGATTGTTTTACAAGCAAGAACAGCAAAGGATAGCTACTCCAATCTCGCAGGAGCATGCGGCTGGTTTACAGGCAAATTAGCAAAGCATAGCTACTTTACTCTAGACCTAGATGCAAAAAGTAGATGAAATAGAAAAGAACGATTCTGTAGATTGATTTGTCTGTGTCGTGAATCGGCCTTGACCCTCTCTATTTAAAGGGCGACAGGTCTTAGCCGTAAGAGACCAGGACTCCTAAAACCGAACAAGATTCACATATATGATTCGGTTATGCCATCTGATCTCCAAACCTCCTATAACTGATAAATCTTTCCTATTCGATCACGTAAGTTCCCACATATTAACCAATATTCCCAAGATCCCTGAATATTCCCTAGAGTGGTCTTAAGGAGCTCCTAGAGAGAGGTCCTGGATGCTCTGGCGGGAAGTCCTCGTGGGAGGTCATGAGGAGGTCCTCGCGGAAAGTCCTGAGGAGGTCCTCGTGGGAGGTCTTGAGCGGTCCTGATGAGGCCACGTAGGTACTCCGGAGGAGGTCCTGAGCAGTCCTGATAAAGTCGCGCGGGTAAGTCCTGGGTGGCCCTGATGAAGCCACGTGAGTGCCCTTGGGGGGTCTTGGGCGGTCCTGATGAAACCACATGAGTGCTCCTGGGGAGGTCCTGGGCGGTCCTGATGTGGCCACGTGAGTGCTCCTGGGGAGGTCCTGGGCGGTCCTGATGAGGCCACGTGAGTGCTCCTAGGGAGGTCCTGGGCGGTCATGATGAAGCCACGTGAGTGTTCTTGGGGAGGTTTTGAGCGGTCTTGATGAAGCCACGTGAGTGCTCCTAGGGAGGTCCTGGGCGGTCCTGATGAGGCCACGTGTGTGCTCCTGGGGAGGTCCTGAGCGGCCCTAATGAAGCCACGTGAGTGCTCCTAAGGAGGTCCTTGGCGGTCCTGATGAAGCCACGTGAATGCTCCTGAGAAGATCCTGGCCGCGCCTTTCCTTGTCCTCACAACCTGCTGTTTTGCAAAGACCACCTTTTGGATGTTTTGCAAAGACCACCCTTTTGAGCTAAGACCTCCTGTTTTGCGAATACCACCCTTTTGGACATTTTGCAAAGACCACCCCCTAGGTCCTCCTAGGAAGTCCTTGTGGATATCTTCCAGGACCTCTCAGGAGGTCTTGGAGGCTAGGACTTCCCAGGAGGTCTTTGAAGAGGTCGTCTAGGACCTCTTGGACGGTTTTTGAGGCTAGGACCTCCCAGGATGTCTTTCTAGAGGTAGGGGTGCAAACGGAGCGGATAGTTCCCGACCGACCGACCGACCGAACGAATGTGGGCAAAATCTGGTTGTTTTTTCGGATATCCGGAGGGTTTTTTCGGATTCGGATTCGGATTCAGATTCTGGTAGTTTCCATCGGATACAATTCGGATTCGGATAATTAGGTACCCAGTTTTTTGGGAACTATCCGGTATTAAAATCGGATATAACCGAATACTATCTGGTTTTTGGCGCTCATGTCCCACCCGCGCGGCCGCGCACCGACGCCATGGCGCCCGCCCGGCCCTCAAAAACTAATTGGCAAAACACGAATCATTTCACTCAGACTCTCTCTCAGACTCTCGACCACACGAGCTCGAATCGCAACCCTAGGCTCACCGCGCGCCCGCAGCTCCATGGTCCGTCCTCTCCTCCTCAGCCCACCGCGCCCTCCCTCCGATCCAGTCCTCCTCGGCCCACCGCGCCCGAGAGTCCGCGCTCCGCCTCCCGCCACCGCTGTCGCCTCCCTTCCCGTCGTCGCCAGTAGCGCCGCCTCCTCCTCCCCCCTCATCGCCGCCCGCTCATGATCCGTCCTCTCCTCCTCAGCCCACCCGCGCCCTCCCCTCCAGTCTAGTCCGCCTCAGCCCACCCGCGCCCATGGGGAGTCCGCGGCTCCGCCTCCCACCACCGCCGTGCCTCCTTCCCGTCGTCGCCGCCGCCGCCTCCTCCCTCCCCTCGTGCTTGTGCCGCCCGCCTCCCTCCTCCTCGCGCCGCCTCCCCTCCCTCCTCACGTCCCTCCTCATCTCTGCCTCCCCCACTGCACCCTCCGCCGCTGCTGCGTGCCGTCCTCCATTGCTTGGTGCGCAGCTGCTGGCCGCCGTCCTCCGTCGTCGATGCACGCTGCAGCAAGCCCTCGACCCTTCATTCATTTTCTCCCAGAGCTTGCAAGTACAGGTTTGTTGTGGTGGTTCTGTTTTTCGATTGAAAGCTCCACTCGGTTTATTAGCTTTCAACGACATGGGATCTTTTGACAAGGCTATAAACAAGTTCTTGCCTCTTATGGAGCAATGGATAGTTAGTGCATGAATTAAGAAGAAAAGTCTTGATGAATTAGAATGCTTTTCCCTTGATTTTGTCTCTCATTGATCTATGCACGCAACATAATTAGAGTTGGACTAGTATTTCAAAATTGAGGGAGTACCTAAAAGGTCGCTGCTCATACAATATATGCTTCTTTGTAAAAATATTTTAGATTTTCACCTAGATATCAAATATTTCTATAATCATCACACTGAACCATGTCTTGAAACAACAGACTGATGGATTTTTTTAATTTCTTTTTGAGTCTCATGTGCAACGCGTCATTTTCTTTTCCTTGATGTGCGACTTATTGCATCATTCTATCAAGACTGGTTGTTCAAAGAAGGGTAAGGCGGTTCTCTTTCATTTTATAATTCGTGGAGAGTTACTGCATTTTCTCTCCTCAATGTAAGTTTTCTTATTGAACTTAGAAACTAGAATCGGTCCAATTACTTGTAGCGACATGATCATTCTTGATAATGTTGCATAGCATGAATTCAAGACAGGATGAAGCTAGAAGCAGTCCCAATTTATTCGAGCATATGTTGTTCGTTAAAAATGTTCGGAAGCTTTTCAACACACAGCTACCTCAACTCAGTTTCAGATTATAAGAATACTAATATGGTGAGACTACAAGATTATAAGAAGTTGTAGTTAAGCTTTTCAGCATTTGCATCTGAAAGTGAGTTCTCTAAGAGTGAATATTCCTCGGAAAGCTTCTCCACCTCTTGAACCTTTTCTGAGAGAAGTGCCTTTTCTACCTCACTCTTTGCACATGCCTCCTTCAGTTTTAAGTTCATGATCTGCAATTCCTCAATTAACTTCTGGTTTGTTACTGTGCTGCTTTCACTATTCATGTTTCTATATGCAGCACTTGTTTGGTCCCTGCAGTTTCTGTTTTAAAGTTCCAACTAAAGGCTTAGTGTTGGCTTTGTTATTCTAGTAATACGGAACTTCACAATCTTGTGATGTTTTATACAGATTCGTTATGCATATGAGCTGTTGACAAATCCAATTTTGAAGAGGGATTATGATCTTTTTGGTTTGGATCAGCATATGGTGATCTCTCTCTCTCTCTCTCTCTCTCTCTCTCTCTCTCTCTCTCTCTCTGCATCCGTGCTTGTGTGTGTGCAATGGATTTTTTTCACTTGTGTTTTCCTTTATTGGCTAATCGTCAGTTATTCCTTTTTATCATGGTAGGATGTCCTCGAGAGGGTCAAAGAAAAATATCAAAAGGAGCACTTTCTGAAAATAGATCTCCCATTGTTAAAAGATTCTTTAGTCCGTAAGTTCTGGTTATCTAATTTATTGTAATTAGGACTGATTTTTACCTTGATTTTTGCTTTATTTGACATGAAACCATTTCCATTCCATATATTTGACCAATTACACCTTTAATGCACTCACATATGAGTCATTCATGCTTGCTATTGCTGAAGAATACCCATTGCTCATACTAGTAAGTTAAAAGGCTTATCTCTTAGCTTTACGTTATCAGTGTAATCCTCTAGTGTTGTATTTACATTTTATTTGCACGTTTCTTAATAATTATCTTTTTGTAGGAATCTTGGAAAGAATCTCCTGCTGCCAGCTGATTTTTTTCTTCTATTGTGTAGGTTTATTCAAAGGGGAGTCCTCGTTGCGCTCAATTTGCTGAGTACTGGAAGCAAATTGGTATGTTCTTCACGCTCACTTGGTTACCATTTTGTGCATTCTTGCTTTTGACAACAAATCTAGTCACTTTATGAAAAATGGAAGTGCCATTTTTCCCTAAAGCATTTGTTTGTGGTGGAATTGAGTTGCATATTTTTGTGTCCAATCTCTTTTATAGCAGTTGGGTATTATTTAAGCAGGATGAGTACAAATTGGAGTTGTGGTAAATTGCAGGTGTTAGATCTAGAAAATGCATATTGTTTTAATACATTGTTCATTGTTTTCTACTTTCCTTTTAAATTGGCATGTCATATATAGATAAAATCATATTTTGTTCTATTCATATTTGTCTACTGAAGTGTTTTGGGCTTTTGGCTGACATGAACTTTTGGCATTTTAAAGCATTCCATTTTAGATTTGCTATTTAAGATTCAGATCGTTTGTTAGGTATGTAAACTAAAGTTTTGGCTTTTATGGATCTGTTGACAGTTGAGCTGAAAGCATTCTCCATTATTTTTCCAAATAATTTGGTGTTGTCAAACGTCAACAACAGAACTACAGCTACTCTCCAGCATGCAAAGTTTTAAATGTTCTATAGAGACTCTCTCTATGTGGACTAAAAATGCCTTGTATTCCTTTTTTTGGTCCCTGACAAAATATTTTATTTCATGATCTAGTCACTCGATTGGATGGTGTGGCCAATACTGCTATGGTAGAACTTGGCGATGCGCAAGTGGTGGGTCATTTTGTAGAAAAAAGGTTCTCGAAACAGCCATTTTTCCGTAATGGTATGTCAAGGCAACATGCCCTGTTAATCATAAGATGAACTATAAGAAAATTTTGCACGTATTATCAATGCGAGTGCAACACATAGAAATGCTTATTTTGGGCATTGCTAGTTGTTACAAGGACTTTGTCAAAATAAGTAGGGACATTTAGAGTAGGTAAAATTAGGTCACTGAGTGAGTTAATATGATGACCTTGATTTGCTACTTGGAATTACTGTGGATACCAAAGAGTATTCAAGATTATTGGCAGGGTTCATCATTTGTGACTAAGAAATGAGGGACTGCTGTAAGTTGTGACTAAGAAGTGACACAGATGAAAACTTTGGCTTCTTGATTTATCTACTATTATGGACACTACGGGCTTGGCATATTGTCATTAAGTCTGTAATAGATTTTTTTATATAAAAAATGATGATCCATGTTAAGGTTGATATTATATGTACCGGCAATGTCTTGTATTGCATTCTCTGCCGCCTTTAAAGATTATAGCAACTTCCTAATCCTAATACTGTTCAAAATCCAAACAACTACTCTTGAATCAGAATTGTTTTTGAATACTACTATATTAGGCACATGCAGATGTCAAAACCAGTCAAAATCGTGTCATTTGCAAGACTGGATTAATGCATGTTTTGTCATATGCGTGACTTAATTAGCTGTGTGTTTCCGTAGGAAAGTTGCCTACCAAGAATGCAGATCAAGGCGGTCCAATGTAGGCAAATGGATTTGACCGTGCTTCTATTACAAATAAATGGGCTATAAGTAAATACAATGTGCTTTTATAGAGCTTTATCTTATCTTATCTTATCTTTTTTTTTAAAAAAAAGAAGGGCTTAATCAAGTCACTAAAACTTAGTTAAATATGTTCTCTTTGATAAGGGCTACAGGTAAATACAACGTGCTTTTATAGGGCTTAATCAAGTCACTGATACTTAGTTAAATATAATCTTTTTGTGAACTTGTGACTTGCTAGTTAGTAATTACACTTGTTTACTTAGCCCCTGTCATGTACTTGCTACTTGCTAGTTAATAGTTAGTAGTTACTACTACTTGCTTAAATAGCCTATGTTATTGTGTGATATATTTAAATTTGTTTGTTAAACTACTAATCTAGTTGCATTTTGGACATGTAGTATTGTTGATTGATCTTTATTTGCGCGATATATATGGTTTATGTTTTCGCACAATATCCGAAGAAGTATTCATGACAGATACAATCTGTATTCGGCTCGGCATGTATTCGCTCCGTATTCGTGACCGAGACTATTCGCATTCGTATTCGTATCCGGCACTGTCCGTGTCCGATTCTGAATCCGAGAAAAAATATGGAAAAGGATACGGGATGAGCGATATCCGTCCGTATCCGCTCCGTTTGCACCCCTATCTAGAGGTCATCTAGGACCTCTCAGGAGGTCTTCGAGGCCATTCTGCCTTCCGATTCAAAACCGAATATTAGTTGAATCGGCGGTAGCTTTAAGTTCTTGTCGTTAGACCAATCAGCACTGCAATGACCATTATAGATGCCAAATCTTGCCATCAACATACCCGAACTATGTTGTGATGTTCGACAAGTTGACGGATGACTGTGTCATCTGGACATCGTACACTCCTGAGAGGGTGTACACGCACGCACCCCGAGGCCTATCAAGTGTGTGCTGGTGAGACTCCGCGTACTGGCTCACACAGCGTCGCTTGGTGCACAACGTCTTCGTGGAGGACTACTTTGTGCACCGGGTGATGCAGCAGTTCGGACTACGACAGCAGGTCCCAGTGCCCTAGGGGAATCGTTGCCGCCGAACGTCCATGGGTAAGTTAACGTTCAATTTTTCACAGCCTTTACACTTTCGTACTTACAAATTTTTCGTTTTGCTTTCCCCAGGTAAACTTGGAAGGAAGTACCTGGTAGCACTTCCTGGGCTGACAAGATGATCCTTGGATGACGTAGTGGCTCCACGCCTTGGAAGACGTAGTCCACGAGGACGCTCCCTACGACCACCGGACGTACGAGGAGTACATCGAGTAGTACTCCCCATAGACGGGGGTTCGTTGCATTGAGGTCGTGGACGACCCACCACGACATGAGCCTGCTACAACCGACACATACCCCACCCAGCCAGACTTTGCATTCCATCGAGCGGTACGTTTTGAACGATTCATACTTATTATTTACTTCTCATGTTTTTGGTTTTAAATTTGTTATTTTAGTGTAAAAGAACGGTCTAAGCTGGGAGGTGTACGAATTGGCAAGCTCCGTGCATAGCATGATGATTGGGGAGCACGTCAGCATGATGGGGCACGACCTCAGACACGCCATGGATCGGATCATGGACAAGGCGAGGCGAGTCGTAGAGCTTACGTCGTGTTGGAGGCCGAGGGATGTGCTGGACCCACCAATGCATGGACAGGGGTCAGCCACAATGTGTCACGCTCCACGGCTCCTCACCCGGACTTACCGGGTCCTCGTGGCACCGTGTCGGGAGTACCCCAGCACAGTTCGTAGGTACACTTCTGTTGGACCGAAAAGGCGACTAGAGGGGGATGAATAGGAGCGCACTCATTTTTTCACAAAAGATGGATTCAACACAAATGTCACTCCAATAGCTATGGAAGCTATGAAGATCAATATACCGATCTGTTGAAAGACTAGTATTGAATCCGATCCAAAATCCCCAAATCAAAGACCAAAAACCAAAAGCAACTGGAGGCGGTCGGGCCGCAGACTTATGGGCGATCGACTGCGTTAAAACTTGATCGACCGATTTCGCCCAGAACAGAAGAATAGCCCAACAACTCAAAACTCAAATCAGTCTAACTTTTGATTCTCACGACAAAACTCCACGAAACTTGACACACACCTTCTTAAGGATATTAGGAACCTATTCCAATCAAGGATCGCATAGATCCACGCCAAAGTTCCTATCTTTTTCAGAATGAAGGAAGGTGAGTTCAAAACCGAGTCAAAACGAAAATATGATCTAGAGTCTTGCTCGTGGGTGAATGATGATCAAGATGATCCTAGATGGGTTCCCACATGTCACAGCAAGTTAGATCAAGGCAAGAAACCAAGCAAAAACTCGTGAATCAAAGAGAGACTCAAATCACCAAAAAGAGAGAAAGAAAGCCAATAGATTCATCTTTGAGAGAACTTTCTTTAGATTGATTTGAGAAGATGAATGATTACAGCCACGCCATGCAGGAGGACAAAAACTCAATACATGAGCATGAAATTCAATCCAACTCTCTAGAACCCTAACCTCCACTTTCCTCTCCCTAAGCACAAAAGCAAACTAGGGTTTCACTAATGAAAGGGTTAGTTGTGCTGGACAGCACCCCTTGCTATTTATACTAGAGGCTAGCATCTAGAGAATATTCCACTTAGGGCACCCGTTAAGCCCACACACAAACGGGTCACACACGCACGCATCTCGAAGCGACGTCTTCATCTTCTCTTGACCTAAACCGCTTCTCCATGCGTCGACCCGCGCCGCGGTTTCTCCAACGCCAAAAAGGTGGTTTCGCATACCACCACTTTTCCGGTATAGAGCAATTTACCAAAATGCCCCTCTACCGACCTTTGGCGATTCCTTCGCCTCGAAGCATCTCCCATGATCCGTCATCATCCAAGTGGCACCAATGACTTCCCGCCAAGCGTCTCACGCATCTGGATCCCATCGAACTGTCCTCGCTTGCAACTGGAACCAAGTCACTTGGCGCACCATCTGTTTCACCATGACTGCACCCGGCTTCCTTTACCGTTCAAGACCTCAGCTCATCTCTGAGCCTAGTCTGGACCTTAACTCCTCCCTGAGTCTAGTCCCGGTCAACCTTGCCGCTGCCCATCATGTTCATCACTAGTAGCTTCTGCTCCGGTTCCTCGTCTTCTCGGCTTGTACGCACTCTGCTAGCCTCAGTCATCTTCCAGCAACACCTCGATCGTTCTGGACCTCGGTTCTCCTAACCTAGTCCCGATGTAGTCTGCCTCACCATGACCTAGCTCCGGTGTTCTACAACCATCACAAACAAGCAAACCGTTACGTAGCACCGTACGATACGCACAATCATCAATTCACATAATTGATGAGGCATGAGCACATACCTTCACAAGGGCCTTTGCTCAAACTTTGCCTTCTATGATTCTTGTCCATCTTACGCCTTGCTTGAGTCCAACCATCTCACCCGACATCCACGACCGTTCTGGACCTTGGTTCTCCTAACCAAGTCCCGGTCCTCCTCATCGTTGATCATAGTTGACTCCAAGCTACCTGCACAACAATAAACCAAGCAACCATTTCTGGGCACAAGTTCTTCACAACTTGACCCATGTTAGTCAAAACATGCATCATGCAATATCTATGCGATGAAACTCATGAACTTGACCTAACCAACAAACATCGCCGCCAAGCTGGCTGACGAAGAAGCCAAAACCGGTCAGACTGCCACATTGGCCGGTTTGACCGCCCCCTGGGACTTAGCCAAAATTCATATCTGGAAAACCGAGACTCCTCTGGAAATTTCAAACGAATAGATCTTTTGCCCGGAAGCTCCAAAAAATATGAGACCAATTGTAGTAGAATCTCCTCTCTTGCCTACACCCTCTATTTTTGGCCCAGCTCCAAAATCCAAGGTCACTTTATGGCCGGTCTGACTGATTTTCCAAAGCCGGTCTGACCGCCACCCTGGCCGGTCAGACCGCTGCTTTGGCCAGTCAGACCGCCACTTGCTTGACAGCCCTTTGAACTTTGCCGAAAACACGAGATTCGACAAACCTTCAACACCATTTCCAATTGTATCATCATCCTAAGATCATGCAAATATCCCCATGATATCCACAATCTCCCCCTTGATGAACACATTGGCAATTTCCCACAAAAGTAAATTTTGAGGTTTGAAAAGTAAAAACTCGACGTTTTCACACAAAGGCTCAACTTGGTCCAAATGCAAGAGAAAGCAATGAAAATGACCAAGTTGGCTTCAAAATAGTAAAGGCAAGTGAGATAAGGCAAAAGAAAGCAAGAAAGCTTCATTTTCCAGAAAATTTCAAAATCTCACTTAAGGTCCATATGAAAGAACAATTGTTCAAATTGACCTTTGATCATTGTGAGTTTGCAAGAGATGCAATTCAAGTTCAGAAAGACAATAAGACCACAAGAATACAAAAAAGATACTCCCCCTCATAATGATCCTCATTTTTCAGAAAAACTCAAAATCTCCAATTTTCTCAAAAACTTCTCCCCGTTGAACATTTTAACAACTTCTCCCCCTTTGACAATGGAATCATCAAGGAATCACGTCTTTCTCTCGTCCAGAGATAACAAATACAGAATTGAGGAAAAAGCATAAGAAAGAGCATGTATGAAATGCAATGAAGTGGCTTCATTTTTGTATTTTTTAATTTTTTGATTACAAGAAGCTTTGGAGATTACCCAAAAGAACGAGCTAGCATTTCTAATATTGCATATGACATATCAAGCCTAACAACGCTAGCAAGATCATGTTGAGACATAATAACAAAGCTAAGCGAGAAGGCTCAATGTAACGCAATGAATTTTTATCAAATTAAGCAAAGCTTCAAATTCAGCAAGTTCATCAATAGGGATCCTAAAATGATAATGGCTTTGTCAAAATGTCAATGTGAGATCAAAAAGCTAACAAAGACCACATTAAGAGACAAACAGGTCCTGAATTGAATCATTTTGCTCAATTTTCTCAAACACCCATTTTTCAACAGTTTTTCATTTGCAATGAATATTGAAGTTGACTAATGATCTAACTTAGTGAAGAAGATCCTAGACTAGGAGCCATCCACAAACTCTTCCTAAGTTTCTACCAGGGCGACAAATCTTGAGGTTCATGTCAATTTTGACAAGCAGTCCCCATGAGATCGTCTGGATCATCAAACTATCTCCAAGTTCATGTCTATGACATGCAGTCTCATAAGAGTAGTTTGGCACATTTTAAGCATAAGACAATCTTGAAATTGATTTTTTTTCATTTTTTTTTGCACAAGAGCAGTTTTTAGATTCTCAGAAGAACAAGAAGCTCAAGTAATGATCAATTTTAGATTCAAGAGCTAACAAAGCAATTTTGACAGGACCAATGTCACAAAAGGAACACTAATTGCGCAACTAGCTAAAATATCCACAGATTGCAGTTTTTAGTTCAAGTTGTTTTAGAGTTCTAGCACAATCAGCAAAGACTTAGCTATACATGTGAAAGCATGATAATTCTAACAAGTTAAAGAACTAGACATGGCACTGAGCAAGAATTGAAATACTAAAGCTCCAAAGGGTAATAAGCAAAGCTTCATCAATTTTAAAAGATAAGCAGAAAAGCTTATATTTCAATGCATCTTTTTTGTGTTTTTCATATGAATGCAATATGATACAATGAGATGCAAGAAAAAGCTCGAAAAGCTTAAAAAGATCAAATGAACAAGGAAAGATCAGAAAAGATCCAACTCCCCCTCAAACCAACCCATAGGGATAAATTACCCCTAACTCATTTCTCAAGGTGGCAAACCTTGTTGGGTCTAAAGGCTTAGTGAGGATGTCAGCCAACTGAGTCTCGGACTCCACAAAATGCAGCACAATATCACCCTTCTCAACGTGGTCTCTAAGGAAGTGATAGCGCATGTCTATGTGCTTGGTCCTAGAGTGTTGCACTGGGTTTTTAGCAATGTTAATAGCAGAAGTGTTATCACAAAAAAAGGAACACTAGCAAAGTTTAACCCAAAGTCCTTAGAGTGGACACCATCCACAAAATCGACTAAAGCAACTAGCGGCTGACTACATATTGATTTAAGATGAATTATGCAGCAGATTTAACGCTTCCTAGAAGACCAAGAGACAAGAGAAGTGCCTAAAAATGACAAATGCCGAGGTACTCTTCCTATCTAGCCGACTGACCCAAAAGTCGAATCGAAAACCCTCGAATGGACAAAGAAGAAATTTGGAAAACCAAATGTCATACTGAAGGGTAGAGTGTAGATACCTGAAGATGCGCTTAACGGCTT